>OVAP01001522.1:0-15836 GCA_900406295.1 Aurinia saxatilis | reverse complement strand
TGGCAACAAGGAAATATATTTCCGTCATTCATGCTGTTATCTGTTCCCGTCGCTTCCCATCAAAACTCATCTGGTACAGATAAAAAGTTACACACCCAGTTATGCTTCCTTCCATGCCAATTATACATCTACATGTGGTATGTTCCTGATCAGAGACTTCTTGGCTTAATGANAATGATTCTTGTTGGAAAATACATTTTTATGAATCTTTGTGTCTGATTTTGAAACTACCAGGTACCTTTCTCTATTCGTCATGTCCCTTCTTGCTCTCCTTCTCTGGCCAAATAATGGGATAAGTTTCTTAAGCGATGCTGCAGACTGTATCTCAAATGTAATCAAGTTCAGCTTTGTAAGCGGTGTCACGAAGGAGAAGAACGAAGATGAGAACTGTGAGTATGAAATGGTGTGGGACGCAGAAGGATCTATGCATCTCGTTAAGAAAGTTCTTCCAACTCCTGTGAAACGTCAAAGTGATAAACCTGTAGAAAGGTAAGTATAAGACCTGAACCAATCTCTTGCTTTCTCACTACAAACACAAGTTTTGAATTCTTTGTTTCTCTCTATAGGGGCAATGCGGTGATGAGATCAGCTGCTAGAAAGAGCTCGAGCGAACAGATCGAGATTGGGATGGACTCAAACGCGAATCCAGGTGGTACGGGGTCTGATCCTCTGATTAGATCAACATCAAAATCAGTAACAAAACTTGTGATCCAGAGAGTGATACGTACAATCAAGATGATCATAGTCATTGCGGCATTCAACGTTCCCATCTACATGATGTTGCTATTCAAGGATTGGATTGAGTAGTAATGATCAACCTAAAGGTACATCTCATTAACATGTAATTTTGTTCCTATGTTAAAAAAATCATCTGTAGCATATGGTAAAAAGTGATTCCTCTTGTTGTATTATTAGAATTTGAGATGCAAAACAACATTATAACATATTTCAATCCGAATTACAGATTTTCACCATTTTAGCAAAAATCAAACAAAATTTCATCGAACCAATACCCGGATTGTCCAAACAACCACAAAACGAAATCGAATTCACCCCTACCAAATTTTGTTATTACATGAATCCAATCGAACTGAGCCGATCTGAACTACCAATTTTGTTCGGTTTCAGTTTACTTTTATTTTTATTTATCCGAATTCTAGTATAACCGAAACGAATATCCAAACTACAACAAAACAAAATCCAAATATTCATCTAACCCCTAACAAATTATCTAATTACATAAAATCGAATCAAATTGAACCGATCTGAACTACAAATTTTGTTCGGTTTCAATTTATTTTTATTTTCATATATCTGAATTGTAGCATAACCGAACCGAATATCCAAACTACCACAAAACGAAATCGAATATTCATCTAATCCTACCAAATTACATGAAATCGAATCGAACTAAACCAATATGAACCACCAATTTGCTTCGGTTTTTTATTTTCATATATCTGAATTACACAATAACCGAACCGAAAATCCAAATGTCTATAAACTCTATATGCTTGTTATGAGTAAATCTCATTATCTAGGTTTACTTATTGGTCACTCCTTCCTAGGGCTCAATATAAGGCCCACTTGTATACCAATTTTGGCGCCAATATTTCCCTCTTTAATAGACACGACCTTAAACAGAGTGTTCTGTTCTGTGCCCTCATTTCTCCGCCGTAACGAGAGAGAGAGATATGGCGGGAGATGATTCCGACAATCACCCGTCGTCACCAACTTCACCTTCCTCCGCAGGTTTCAACACCGACGAGTTACCTTTCACCACAAGCCAGAATTCCGAAAACTTTTCCGATGAAGAAGAAGCCGACGTAGATCCACATATCATTAGAGACGATGAGGAAGAGGAAGAAGAAGAAGAAGGAGAAGATCTCTTCCGTGACGATTACCTAAAGTAAGACACGTTTCTGTTACTAATCGTTTACATAGAGTAGTTTTGAATTTGAAAAATTGTTTTGTATTGTAATTTGTTAGGGATTATAAGGAAATGGAAGGTCATGATCAGTACGAGTCTATTGGAATAGATGATTCCGTAAATGATGAACAAAATATACTTGATCGTCGCGCTGCTGAAGCAGTTCTCGATGCTCGAGATACTGGCTTCTCTAACCGCAAACTTCCTCATCTTCTTCAGGACAATAACGGTAAAACTACACTTTTACTCACCAGTGGATTGTCTCTCACTAAGCGCTTCTGTATTAGAGAATGACCATGATTTTTTAATACAGATTCGGATGATTGGAACTATAGACCTTCGAAGAGGTCTCGGGCTGATTACAAACCACCAAGAGGTAATGGTGATGATCCAAGTTCCCCAGGAACATCACAACCAGATATCTCAATGACGGATCAAACGGACGAGGTATGTATATATAATGATGATGATTATGAGTTTTTTAACTTCAAGATGTTAATAATTTTCTTAATACAGGATGGAGAAGAAGAAGATGAAGCAGAGTTTGAGATGTATAAGATTCAAGGAACTCTAAGGGAATGGGTTAATAGAGACGAAGTGAGACGATTCATTGCTAAAAAGTTCAAAGACTTCTTGCTCACATATGTCAAACCAAATGGAGATATCGAATACGTTCGTCTCATCAATGAAATGGTGTCAGCTAATAAGTGTAGTCTAGAAATTGATTACAAGGAATTCATACATGTTCACCCGAATATCGCAATCTGGCTTGCGGATGCTCCACAACCTGTTCTTGAAGTCATGGAGGAAGTTACTGGAAATGTTGTGTTCGATCTACATCCAAACTACAAAAACATTCACCAAAAGATTTATGTTCGTATCACCAACTTGCCGGTTAATGATCAGATACGGAACATAAGGCAGATTCATCTTAATACTATGATCCGGATTGGCGGAGTTGTCACAAGGCGGTCCGGGGTCTTTCCTCAGCTGCAGCAGGTGAAATATGATTGTAACAAGTGTGGAGCAATCTTGGGACCTTTCTTCCAAAACTCGTACTCTGAAGTTAAGATCGGTTCTTGTTCTGAATGCCAGTCGAAAGGACCGTTTACTGTTAATGTTGAACAGACAATATACAGGAACTATCAGAAGCTAACAATCCAAGAGAGTCCAGGGACAGTTCCCGCGGGACGACTTCCGAGACATAAGGAAGTTATCTTGCTGAATGACCTTATCGATTGTGCTCGTCCTGGAGAGGAAATTGTATACTTTCTTTGATCTTACTACATTTCTCTTGTTGCACAACCTGTTGATTGATATAAGGTGTTTTTTGTAGGAGGTTACTGGGATATATACCAACAATTTCGACTTATCTTTGAACACGAAGAATGGTTTTCCTGTCTTTTCCACTGTGGTGGAAGCAAACTACGTTTCAAAGAAGCAAGACCTCTTCTCTGCATACAAGTTAACTCAAGAAGACAAGATGCAAATCGAAGAGCTATCCAAGGAACCACGTATAGTTGAACGTGTAAGTTTAGGAGAGAAATCAAATACTTTTCAATGTGCTTTCATGAATCATTTCTCTTTAACGTTATTTTCAATCTCTGTCTCAGATCATTAAGTCAATTGCACCGTCGATATATGGCCACGAGGATATCAAAACAGCTATAGCTCTTGCAATGTTCGGTGGCCAAGAGAAGAACATTAGAGGGAAACATAGACTCCGTGGTGATATTAATGTACTTCTACTCGGTGATCCAGGAACAGCAAAATCACAGTTTCTAAAGTAAGTTAGAATACTTTTCTAGCCATGTTGTGAATCTTACATTTAAACTGCGAAAACGTTTTGTTATAGATACATCGAGAAAACTGGTCAGAGAGCTGTTTACACGACCGGAAAAGGAGCTTCTGCGGTTGGTCTGACTGCAGCAGTACATAAGGATCCAGTTACAAAGGAGTGGACACTTGAAGGAGGAGCTCTTGTACTTGCTGACCGCGGGATTTGTCTTATCGATGAGTTTGATAAGATGAATGACCAGGACAGGTAATTAACAAAATTACTACAAATAGTTACGAGTTAAAAATGATGCTGAAGATCTAAGTTTTGTTAACCAGGGTGAGTATTCATGAAGCCATGGAACAGCAGAGTATTAGTATATCAAAGGCGGGAATAGTTACTTCTCTTCAAGCTCGTTGCTCGGTTATTGCTGCAGCTAATCCAGTTGGTGGAAGGTATGGTAACACTTTAAGTCCCTAATCCACTGACTTAAGATCTTCTTAATATGTTTGTGCACATTGCAATTTTCAGGTATAATTCATCCAAAACATTCGCACAAAACGTTGAGTTGACAGATCCAATCCTTTCTCGTTTCGACATTCTCTGTGTTGTCAAGGTCTTTTTCTAAACCTCTGCTTCTAGTTCTTGCCATCATATATATATCATTGATTTGTATTAATCTTTTGTTACATTCTTATGGTTTCAGGATGTGGTTGATCCAGTTACAGATGAAATGCTGGCAGAATTTGTTGTCAATAGCCACTTCAAATCACAAGCAAAAGGTGATAGCGATCCCCAAGAGGCTCAGGGATCTAGCGGCTCTTCTGATCCCGAGGTTTGTGATTTTACCTGTGTAGCTGCTTTTTTGAAGATTATATGTTTTTATGTCTTGATGGTAAGGTTGTTTAAAACATATATATGTTCAGATTATTCCACAGGACCTGCTGAGGAAATACTTAACATACTCAAAGTTGTATATGTTCCCGAAACTGAATGAACTAGAGGCCAAGAAGTTAGAAACTGTTTATGCTGATCTTCGACGAGAGTCAATGGTAGGAGTTTTTTGTTTTAAGTTGTTGGTTTTCCAAATTTATCACCTGACTTGTTTTTAATCTTTTTATTCAAGAGAGGACAAGGAATTGCCATCGCAACAAGGCATCTTGAGTCCATGATCCGAATGTCTGAAGCACATGCTAGAATGCACATGAGGCAGCATGTCACAGAAGAGGATATTAATATGGCTATTCGAGTCTTGCTTGAGTCTTTTATACAAACTCAGAAATTTGGAGTCCAGAGAAATTTAAGAGAGGTACTAAACCACTTTTCGCGTAGTTTATTCGATTGATACTTCTAAAGATTAAGATGTCTGAATTTTGTGAAATCTTTGGTTATCCTTGAGCAGAGTTTCAGGGGATACATTACATATAAAAAGGACTACAACTCGCTACTGCTTGTGCTTTTGAAAGAGCTAGTAAAGAATGCCTTGAAGTTTGAAGAAATCGTTTCAGGATCGAATTCAGGACTATCTTCTATTGAGGTTAAGATAGAGGAGCTTAAGATAAAGGTAACATCATATGGTTAGGTGGTGCTTTAGCCATATATATGCTTACAGTTTTCACAACTCTTATATATGTCCTACATTGCAGGCCAACGAATACGACATTGCAGATCTACAACCATTCTTTTCAAGCACAGATTTTGCCAAAGCTCATTTTGAGTTGGACCATGGTCTAGGTGTTATCAGGTGTCCTAAAAGGCTGGTGACTTGGTAAAACAAAAGGGCTATGGATTCGTTTATCAACTACAAATTTAAGGTTAATCATTTTTCAGCTTTCTCAAACCATGTTATAGTTTTTTAGGAGGATTATAGATTGCTCTAAGTTTAACATTCATCAAATTTCATCAAACTTTGATAACACTCCGCGTGTACCTTAAATCACCAGTTCAACATCAACCTTAGCCCTTTTGTTTCCATGATCGCCTTTTGCACGGGTTTGGGATCTGTGGATTTACAGAGGTTGAAAAGATCTTTTAGATTGATTATTTTTAACTATTTAGGCTATAAATTATCGGCCCAATAGACTAATTATTGGGTGATGGTGCATGTTTTCACTAGACTTACAACAGCTATTACGTCACTTCACTAGGATATCTTCAAAAATCAGTATTGGTTTTTGTTGTAAAAATCAGTATTGTTTCTAAAAATTATACTGTAAAATTCATTCATAGCCCCAGGGCTTACACGCATGTATTCTCAAAGACGCAAGCAAAATTCCTTTGATGCGAATGGTCCCTTGAAAGTATGCGTAGTCTCCACAAATCTCACATTACCTTTACCTTCTCATATATGGATACGCTCAAAGCTACCAATGAACATCTCGATGGCCATCGCTAGACATCACCAAGGAACAAATAGGATGGGACATCGTGTTTGAGCCACCAAACTGTAATCGCGTGGCTAACAAAATATCTAAGAGTCTGAATGAGGATTTGCGTATGGACTCTTATGAAGGTGTTGGTGCTCNGCTAGACATCATAAAGGAACAAATAGGATGGGACATCGTGTTTGAGCCACCAAACTGTAATCGCGTGGCTAACAAAATATCCAAGAGTCTGAATGAGGATTTGCGTATGGACTCTTATGAAGGTGTTGGTGCTCCCAATTGGCTAAGTGGTTTAATTCAAGCTGAATGTCCAAGTCGGTAGTGGTAGGTCCCCGTTTGATCTGGTTAATTTTTTTTTTTACCTAGAATTTGCCTTACGGCTTTGTTTCTCTTATTGGTGATCCTCAGTGTGGGTTTTGATCATCAACCTTCTCTATGAAGGTGGTCTACTTGTAGACTTTTTATTCTTATTCTTAATATAATGATCCAATTTAGCGGAAAAATAATACCGTCAAATCACTGTTATTATAAAAATATTTAAAACATTTGATTTCCGTGATTTTAGAGTGTTTTGGAGAATTACCTTAGTACAAAAATCCCAATAACATGGTTTTATGTGGAATTTGAGAGAATTTCATAAAAGATTTTCAAAATGGTTAAAACATGTAAAAACTTATTAAGCTTGGAATCATTTAAATTTATTAGTTACAATCACTTGTAACATTTGGTAAGAAGTAAAAACTCTTGTACTATTATTAGAAATTTGAAATGAAAAAGTTTAAGATTACAATAGATCTTGATCTGAGTTTATTGTTCTTACTAGGAAATGAAATGAAACTTTAAATATTACATAAGAAATGTCACTTGATGAAACCAAAACAGTCTTCTCCTCTCGAACTGAAACCTTTCACCCTTCATAGTTCAGATATCTTCAATTTCTGACAGAAATAGCATCTCCACTGTCTCTTATTAGACACAGTAAAAACTCGGGCTTGATTGGCGGATAAAATCTCTTGCTCTCTCTCGTTATCTCTGTCTGATGCAAATTAACCCATGAAGCAAATCCAAAAACAAAACCTAAAGGATTGATCCTTTAGGTTAAAAAAACAATAGATTGTAAAATGGTTTTGCAAACAGAAAAGTTATGAAAAGAGAGAACCAAGTTTCTTGTAGGAATTTGCCAAGCAGCCAAAGGAGAGCTTTCAATGTCCATAGAGCTTCAACAACTATAAAGATTAGGGACAAGTAGACATATATATATAATATATAGGTAAAGAAGAAGAGACTAATCTCTTTACTCATCGCCATTAATGTACCAACAACAAAGCATGGTGGCACAACGACGAACAATGTAGAGACGAGCTCGTTGCTCCTTTACCAAGGAAGCACATTTTCTTGTAAATGCACCTTTATTTAACTTACTCTTTAACTCAGCCATTACAACTATGAAAGTTTTTTTATATATAATTTAAAAGAGAGAAAAGAAATGAAAAGATTGAGAGTTTTGAGTGTAGAATGTGATTGAAAAGAAGGAAAAAAAAACCCTTTTTGTGGGTAAAATAAGAGAGAGAGTTGTGACGAATAGAGAAGAGATGGAAGTGTATATATAGAGTGAAAAGGAAGAAGAGATATCTTGAGAAAAAGGTGAATTGGATATGAAGTAAAGAAGAAACAGATGAACATGGTCTAAGTTCTGGTTCATTTATTGACATTGGGATTTGCATGGATCCGATTTTTGATACTCTAAGGAAGTTTAGTTTAACTTTCATGGAATCATCAAACTTCACTAATTTATTATATCCCATAAATAATTATTTTATGTGTGTTTGTGTTATTTAATATTTTAACTTTTGACTTAAATTTTTATGTTATTGTATATATATTTTTTTAATGATATGATAAATGTCTTTTACATATTTAATCACTTTATTCCAACCACAGATTTACAAGTTACGAGCCACCCAAATGTTTAAAAATGATCACTAACAAATATGGAGGAACAAAAATATACTCCAACACTTTGTTATTCACTGTAAAATGATGAGAGTTTTTTTTTTTTTTTTGTGTGGAATGAAATCATATATAACCCCAAAAACAAATTGCATATAAATAAAAATAAATGAGAGAGAAATTCAAGAAAGAGTAGAAGAGGGAAAAAGGTTGAGCATGGAATGGGGGTAATTGCGAAAAGAAGACAAAGCATTAAATGCTTATCTTGCTTTGCTTCTGATTTTCATGATCTCAATTTCCTAAACTCTAATAATAAAATCAGAAAAACATTACTATGCATAAATCAAATCATTGTATCATTACTTGATAAATCAAATCGGTTTAATTGAGTTAGATTCGGATTTCAATGTTTAAAAACTATGTCCTATTCCGTGACAAAAAAAAAAAACTATGTCCTATTCAGGACTAAAGTATGTTTAATTCGAGTTTTACAAATTTATGATATTTTTATGTTCTAAAAACAAGTCATATCGGGAATTAAATTATATATCGAATTTGGTTCTCGAAAAAATGTTCATGACAAAACCAGAAATAGTTAACCAGTTTTAATCACTAATTTACTAATATTGAGCATTTTTAGTATAAGATGTGTACGTTAATTAGTCCATCTTATCATCATCATGATTGACATCACTATTTCTAGTTTTATGCCCCTGCTTTCTCGTTTGATAAAGCCCAGTTAAGAGCCCATTAGTCCACTGAAAAGCAAAATGATTCATCTTTGGAATCACCACTGGATAAGTGGATATCATGGGAACCCTGATTCTTCAGGTTAGTTTACTTGGGAAAGAAGCCTAACGCAAATATTATATGTGGATAAATGCACATGAAATTTGAGTTTTCTTCGAAAATTAAATAATGATATCAATCTCTTATTATTTTAAAAAAAAAATGAAGGATCCTTAATTTTGGTGAATAAATTCACTGAGTATTTTTTCAAAATTAGTTATTTATATTAATGCTTTTCTATTTAGGAGTCCGTTATAGATTAACACTAATAATTCTGATTTAAATCATATTGTTTCACTTTTTTTTAATAAAAAATTATGATTAGAGTAAAATTGTGATACCATTCTAAAAAATGTGGACTAATACTAATGAGGGTAATTGCTCGAAATAGCCAACACAAAATCTTTAATTAAAACGTTAGCAGTACTACGTAGACCCATGGTACGTTATATATTATTGATTGTTAATCCGATTTTACCCATTTTACCCCTCTCTCTCTCTCTCTCTCCCTCTCTCTCTCTCTCTCTCTTATTTGAACATATTTATAAACATAATTACTATGTAGACTGTGTAGATAATTAAAGATGTAAATGTTTACTCATGATAAATTAAATTTGATCATTATGGTTTAGTATTTGCACTTTAGGACTTATATTTGATCACTATGGCTTAACGTTTACTAATTAGGATTTATATTTTGATCATTAGGGTTTAGTGTTTGCTCTTTAGGGATTATATTTGATTATTATGGTTTAATGTTTACTACATAATGTTTATAGTTTGATCATTAGGGTTTAGGGTTTGGTCCTTATGGTTTATATTTTCATCCTTAGGGTTTAGTTTTTACCTTTTAGGTTTCATATTTGATCACTAGGGTTTAAGGTTTACTAATTAGGATTTATATTTTCATCCTTAGAGTTTAGTATTTGCTCTTTAGGGTTTATATTTTTATCCTTAGATTTTAGTATTTTCTCTTTAGGGTATATATTTTTATACTTAAGGTTTAATATTTGCTCTTTAAGGTTTATATTTAATTATTAGGGTTTAATGTTTACTACATAGGGTTTACAGTTTGACAATTAGGGTTTAGGGTTTGCTCCTTATGGTTTATATTTTCATCGTTAGGGTTTAGATTTTGTTCCTTAGGATTTATATTTGATCATTAATGTTTAATGTTTATAATTTGATCTTATTCTTATGTCATATTAATGTTGCTACGTAGTTGTTTTCTTGTGTATGCTACGTAGGCCAGTAGATTATGCAGCACATCAACTGTTCACCCGTGTCCTCTCTCCCACCCAGAAGGACAATTTCGTCTTTTCTTTTGGGACCATTGTTATACTGCTAATTGTCAGTAACATAATGCCACCGTGCTAATTAAAACATCAAACATGGCCATTTGGTGAAGTTACCTTACTAATGATCCAATGAAAATAAATTGTTTTTCAAAAGACTTATTGAAATGATATTGTTCAAGCCATTTTGATGAAAATTTGAATTTGAAAGAAAAAATATGATATCATTTCTATATTCTAAAATTTAAACATATGAATGAATGAAAGTTATGCATCACTAAAACATAATGGTACTCTACTCGGACTGCATAGTACAATGGCGGACTGCATAGTACAATGGAGCAAATATTTTGTAAAATTTCATTTTAAACACATCAGTGGAAAAGATAATGTTGCAGTAGACATCATAGCTAAACAAGCCCTCAGCTTGATGAGTGTATTCCCATCTTCGTGATGAAATTAATAAAATCAAGTTCGTGTTAAAAAAAGAAAGAATGAAAGTTATGATTTTTTAAAATTAAATACCAAACGTGTTACAAATATGTTCAATATTTCTTAAAATAAAATTTCATTTTGAAAAAATGGGTTACAATTTACAAACTTAAAGAACGTGGACTTACACCAATGACCTAATGAAATAATCATATCGTTTCACTCAGTTTTTTAATAAAATTTTCAATTTTGAGCATAAATGTGATATGATTTTTTTAAACATGGAATAATACTAGTGACCCAATGAAAATAAATATTTTTAAAAACCTAATGAAAGAATATTGTTTAATTCGTTTTATTTAAAATTTCAATTTGAAAGAAAAAATATTATTTGATTTCTGGATTGCCAGATACTCCTCAGTTCCACAAAGAGTGTCGTTTTAGAGTTTTTTTCGTTTTACAAATAGTGTTATTTTCATATTTTAATACAATGAATTAGGCTAAGGGGCCGGCCATTTGTGGTCCTTGACCAAAAAATAATAATTTAATACTAAATACCAAATTTAACCTTAATCACAAAGAAGAATGTGAACAGTCAACTTATTGTTTAGGGGTGTAATAGTTTTCCCTCAGAGGGGTTGGCATGAAATTGCTTTAAGACGATGCTTAACTTGAAGCTAAATAATATTTCACATAATATTTGGTTTAATTAGGTTATTGAGTAACCCCATATGGATGAAACTTGATATTGAATTGGTAATTTAAGGTACACACGGAGTGTTATCAAAGTTTAATGAAATTTGATGAGTGTTAAACTTAGAGCAATCCATAATCCTCCTAAAAAACTATAACATGGTTTGAGAAAGCCCAAACTGACATGGTTCCATTCTGCGACTGCATATTTAAGCTGAAAGGAACCCTACAGTAGTTTTTATCACCCTCAGTCTGTTGACTTCAACAGTAAATCGATTAATGGAGTCTATAAAATTGTATCCTTATTTTACATGGCAGTATTGTTGGATGTCTTTCTAAAATTATGGCATATTAGAACGATCAAGGTTTTTCAAATGATCCCCATGGGATGCGGATTGATGTTTAGGTAATTGGCAGACATAATCAGCCTGAAGAGAGTGTCTTTATTGATTTTCACGCACTCAAGATATCATTCCTTGAACTCTTTTTTCTTCTCCTAGGTATCATCGACATGTTTGTTGCAATACTCGATCACTTTGGAAAGATTCTTGCTCGTCACGTTTGCAAGAGGAGATCCATTTCAACGCGCTCTCCCTCGGTTAAGTGAGCTATTTTCTCAGACTGGATTGCGACCACTTCATCGACGTCAAAGGATTAACCATTGAAGCTTTCTTAACACAATCTTCTTCAAGATCATTTAGCTGTGGAAAGGTTTTTGACGAAATAAAAGATGTATGAAGTTGTGAGGCTATGCGTGTGGTGTGTTTGTTTATATAACCTTTTTGTAGAGTTGGTGTTATTAAGAATTTCTTGAAATGATCCACTCACTCCAACGCACTGTCTCTTTAATGTTTTTATCCTTGGTAGTCAAGTCTCTTCAGTAAGTAAGTACATCTGTTGGTTTCATTTGCTTATCAACAAATGAGGAAGCTACTCCATCGAAACTAAAGATGATTGTACCACTGAAGCTATCGGGTCTGAAACTTGTATTCTATTTCAGCAGAGGACACTTCACAACATAAAATACTTTCATGCTCTGTGAAGATGTTAGGAACCTGGAAGTTGCAACAAGGCTAATGTTGGTTCTCGATACATCCAATTAATCCGGTTAAAAACTTATCCCAATTAGCTGCTGCAGCTGAACAATATATGTTTGATGTCCCGACTACAGAGAGGTAGGGAACATACACAACTTTCCCAAGTTATACCTTATCAATTATTGTACAATGTAAGAAGTCTAGATCTCTAACAGTTTACAAAATATTAAAGCATTGATATCAACTGATAAAAAAAAAAATTAAACTCAATTTTCGTGTGTATCAACCCACAATATTTACGACCTTTCAAAAAAAATTTTATGTTTGATCTCTACCGGTGTCCAAAATATTAAAAAACTAATATCATTTTATAATTTTTCCAAAATACTCAATCTCCGTGTGTAATAACCCACCAAAATTAAGATTTTTTTTTTATGATCTCTACCGGTGTCCAAAATATTAAAGCATTGATATCATTTAATATATTTTGACAAATAGTCAATTTTTGTGTGTATTAACCTACCAAAGTTCGGATTTTATGATTTTTTTGTATGATCTATACCGGTGTAAAATATATTAAGGCATTGATATCAATTAATAATTTTTCAAAAATTCTCACTTTTTGTGTATTATCCCACCAATTAAAGTTAGGATTTTTCACTTGTTTTTTGTATGACCACTATCGGTATCATAAATATTAAAGCATTGATATATCCTTTCATAATGTTAGAAGAATACTCAATTTTGGAGTGTATTAACCCACCAATGTTAGGAATTTTTGCCTTTTTTTTAATAATGATTTGTACTGGTGTCCAAAATATTGAATCATTGATATCATTGGACAATATTAGAAAATACTCAGTTTTCTTGTTTATTAACAAAACAGAGTTTGATTTTTTTTTTTTACCTTTTTTGTATGATCCCTACCGGTGTCAAAAATATTAAAGCATTGATATCATTTGGTAATTTTTGAAAATTACGCAATTTTCGTTTTTATCAAGACCCACCAAATATAGGATTTTTCGACTTTTTTGGTATGAGCTATCAAGATATCCAAAATATTTAAGCATTGATATCATTCGCTATTTTTAGAAAAATATTCAATTTTGTGTGTATTAGCCCACCAAAGTTAGGACTTTTATAACTTTTTTTTGGGCCGATTAGCTATATCCCCCTCAAAACTATCATATCTCGCTATATCTACACGAAGTTTGGATGTCTTTCTAAATCTCGATGATTTAAAAGTTGTACATCAAATTCCACAAAAAATAAAATTCTCAATCTAGAACCACATCATCTTAAAACTTGTGACTATTGTTCTAATTAAACTGAAAATCGGTTCTAATTAAACCAAAATCATAAGTGTAATCCATAACTTAACATAACTGACAGAATAACATGGCATAGAAATCAAAATATTCATCCAAAAAAGAGCTCCGTAGAGATGCATATTATACCCAAAAAACAAAAATTGATCCCCAATTTTTTTCAAACACGATCTCAACGAACCCTAATCTGTATTTAGGAAAATCAAATATTTGAGTTGGAAGGTGAATATTGGCGATTTGAAGGTGCCAAGGGCGTTAATGCGTCGAAATCGAACTGGGTAAGTCTCTTCGATAATAGTCTATTTGTCTTCCTCATTTCTCTTTGCATTGGGTTTTCAAGTTTTAGGAGGCAATGTAATTTAAAGAAAGCCTGGTGATGAATAAAGAGTGGAAGATGGAGATAGAAGAGTAGCATACGAAGATTGGTTCGAGTGGGATTCAAGAAACAAACCGAGATCATGACCAAAGCTCATTGCGCAGGCTAAAAGGCTTCCGATCATAATAAAAAGTGTTACGAAATCAAACTGATAAGGCAAAAGGAGGAGAATCTCCGCCCTAGCTTCAAGAGATCACCAATATTTGATTTTAAACATCGACGAACATCTCTTACCCATTTGTGTGAAAATACATTAATTTAATTTTTCTAGTTTCTAGGTCGGGTTATTTGATTAGTATACATGTTAATTACGGTTAAGAGTTTGGTTTAGTTGGGATGGAACCGATTTTCGGTTTAATTAGAATAATAACCACAATTTTAAGATTAATGTGGTTATGGATTAAGAACTTTATTTTGTGTGAAATTGGATGTACAACTTTGAAATCGTGGAGTTTTAGAAAGACGCCCAAACTTTGTGTGGATATAACGAGATATGATAGTTTTGAGGGGGATATAGCTAGTCGACCCCTTTTTGGTATGATCTTTACCGGTATCCAAAATATTAAGGCCCTGATATCATTTAATATTTTTTGAAAAAACTTAATTTCGGTATGTATTAACCCACCAAGGTTAGGATTTTTTTGTTTTTTCTCTATGATCTCTAACGGTGTCCAAAATATAAAAGTGGTGATATCATTTGGTAATTTTAGAAAAATAATCAAATTTTGTGTGTATTAACCCATCAAAAATAAGATTTACGAAATTTTTTTAGTATGATGTCTACCGCTGTCCAAAGTAATAAGACTTGATTTTTGTGTGTGTTAACCCACCAAATTTAGGATTTTTTGAATTTTTTTTGCATGATCTCTAATGGTGTCCAAATTTTTTAAAGCATTTATATCATCTAATAAGTTTTCAAAAATACTCAATTTCCGTGTGTATTAACTCACCATTGTTAGGATTTTTTTATAAATATTTTTTTTAGGAAAACGATCTACATTTACACAGAAAGTTTGATTTCTGTCTCTAGCTACACAAAGTTTGAGCCTCTCTGGCACGCTATACAAAAGCAAACATTACTATCTATAACTACACAAAGTTTTGAAAACTTTCTAAAGCTACCTAGCGTTTGGAAATTCACGTTTTCGAATTAGTTAAGCTAAAATTTGCAATTAAAAATTAAAATTGCACTACACCGAATAGTATACCTAATAACCATCCTAATTATTAATTTGGCAAACCGAACTTAACCAGATACGACCTATACCCGATCCAACTTAAAAGAAAAAAAACACGACATGAAAATATATCTTCTCCGTGAACATCTCAAAAAATTTCATCTGCGGGTGCAATCCAATATGAGAAACCTTTTTAAACAAATTGTGTTTTTTGATTTTTGCTCCTGGTAATTTTGTTCTTCTGCGGTGATGAATGTAGGGATGATAATTCACATGTCAAACTTCAGAGGTTCTTGTAATCAGTGAGAATAAATTCATATTCTCTGAGCAGAAGACTAACGTATTTATAAAAAGTACTTTTGAAATCTATAATCCCTAGAAGGCGATTGTAATGGACCATACATAAGACCATTGAATCAAGGGGATACTTTAGTATGGTGAATTTCATTAAAAAGTTATCTGGACAATCAATATGAACATTAATCTAAAACAACTTCATATATGCATACGTGAACACATAAATAATAATAATAATAGCATTTTGGATCCTCTTTTGTCTCTCGATTATTAGAGTCCTTTTACGGATGGAGACATTCCAGAAGGCATCGATTGTAAGGCTTCTGATATGCTCAAATTTACCCTAAGAGCTAACTGCAAGAATACAGTT
>OVAP01001521.1:3931-23472 GCA_900406295.1 Aurinia saxatilis | reverse complement strand
TACCCTAAGAGCTAACTGCAAGAGCACAGTTAATTAGCTATAGTATTTAGGTATCGAATCCATNAACTTGATATGCTCAAATTTACCCTAAGAGCTAACTGCAAGAGCACAGTTAATTAGCTATAGTATTTAGGTATCGAATCCATAGAGACTTTAAGTTGCCTATAAATTTAAGTATTAAAACTTCACTAAGCAGATTAAATAAATATTGACTAACGAATAACTATTAATTAAAGTTGTTGGAAAAGGTTTTTAAATCAATAAAACAAAAGCTAGGCCATTGGTAATTCTTTGGGAAATCTGAAATTCATATATAAGATATTAATTAGAGGATGATTAAGATTTGTCCAAGAACATGAATCACTAATGTAAAATCAACCAACTGTCATTGCGAAGATTATCTATGTCTAAATCCTAGAACTCCAAATTCCTTCACAGATTCTATGAATAAAAACAAGCATTAATCATAAGTTCAATAAGTTCACAAAATCCTTAAACCAAATTTCTTTGCAGATAGGTATTTTGCTCATCTAAAATAATTCCAGCAATTAATTATGCTGTCACATCAATTAATTAACCTATAATCAAGTTTCTAGGTGATCAAGCTAGAACAAGCATTAAACACAATTTTAGATGAAGAACTACATATGATTCCTCTAACAATTATCCTAAACTATCAATACATCATAAACCCTAGAATTATCCTAAGCTTAACAAGCAAATAACTCACACATATCAATTGAACAATCAACATGATTAAAGAAGTAGACATGAAAAGAGAATTCCAATAAATTAAAGGGTTTATAAATTCTTCTCTAAACTGGCAGAGTAATGAGATTTCTTCTCCCTAAAAGCTCTAGAACAATCTCCTTGCTTAAGTCTTAATAGCCAAACTAAACCTAAAAACAAGTATTTATAAAGCCAAAACACGATTTGAGCCTTCTGTGAACTTTTCATAAACTTCAGGGCAAAAACTGCAATTTTCCATTTTTGCTTGCTTAATGTGAAATTTGCGATTGGTGTCGATCGACACCAAGGTGGTGTCGATCGACACCCTTGGTACAATTTCCATATTTTGTTTCTCTCCAAATTTCTCCAAGTGCTCTTCATTCCTTTTGATCCTTTTTGCTCCATAAGCCTTCTAGAATGCTCGAAGTTCACCAAATGCATGTTATAACCTGTAAATACTAATAAAGCCTAGAAAAAAAACCAAAAAGACTCGATAAAACTCTATATATCGTGGCTAAAAACTATAAAATCCACGATATATCAAAATTTACAATGGAAACCGACTTATAGACGATGCAAAAAGTTACAAAGCTGAGGATCAACTAAAAGAGTATAATAGATTGTTGGGGATGATTACAGATGAGCAAAGAGGTGTTGTCCAAGAGATCTTAAATGTTGTGCTAAAAAACAGAGGTAGATGATTTTTTGTGTACGATTTTGGAGGAACTGGAAAGACATTCATATGGAATATACTTTCGGCAGCTTTACGGTCATAGGGTAACATCGTTATCAACACCGCCTCCTCTGGAATTGCTGCTCTTTTGTTACCAATCGGTAGGACAGCTCATTAAAGGTTGAAGATTCCGATAAATCCCAATGAATCAACCTCATGCAATATTAAACCAAGGTCTGATCTCACTGAAGTCTTGAAACAGGCAAGTCTTATAGTTTGGTATGAAGCACCAATGATGAGTAGACATTGTTTTGAAAATTTTGATCGAACAATGCGTGATCTTATTAAAAATCAGAGCCATTTTCTTTTGGAGGAAAAGTTATTGTCTTCGGTGGTGATTTTAGACAAATTCTTCCGGTAATTAATGGTGATGGTAGATCGCAAATTGGGCTTACTACTTTAAATGCATCATATCTTTGGGAGTGATGGGGATTTAGTTTTTGCCCAAAATATGTCTTGCAAGCGCACAGGTCTCGCAGTAGTATTTAGGGGTCGAATCCACAGGGAGCAGGGTGTGTGCAGTAGCATGTCCAAGTTCACTCGAGCTAAGCAGCAAAATGAGGTTGTTTGTGGTTTTGGTCGATCGACAAAGTGAACTGGTCGATCGATTCGAACACCTTTCGGTCGATTGCGGATTATGCGTTCGATCGATCAATGCCTGAAAATGCTTAAAACAAATGAAATGTGAGAAGATTCAATAATAAAAAACGTTAGGAAATCAGGCAATGCATCAGAAGATCACGGTTTGAATTATTCAGGGTAGTAACTAGTGTAAATCCTAATCTAGGCTATATAGTTGAAATCACTTAGCCAGTCTAGTTCAATTGGTATCCAAGTTCACTTAAACACATATCTTTTCATAAAGAGAACCTATAAGTTTATCAACCAATTAATCTAGGCATTAAGTTCAGGAAATAAAATTCTACTAAACTATAAATAGTAAAGCTTTCACAATCAAGTTCTGGATGTCTTACTCTAAGTGGTGTATTAGTAGCAGGTTTATCCTATGATTATATGAAGATCTGATATGAAAGTAAGCCTATTACCAATCATTATACGGTCTTATTGCCTATCCACCAAACCATGATTCTTCCTAGCAAAACCTATTCCTAACTAAAAGACTATTCAAACATAGTAAGAGCAAGCATGATGACAATGAAAATTGCTTATTATAAGAAAGGATTTAGAATATCTTCTCTGGAGTGCAGAGATTACAAACTTCATCCTTGAAGCAATGATCAAAGCAACAATAAAACGAAGAAACAATAAGAAACTAAAAACTATTTAGCTTGGATGCCTGGAAGCTTTTGATTGTTTTCTTTTATGATTCTCTATCGCTTTAGTCGTCTGTATTTATAGGGGAGAGAGTCGAGTAGTTGGTCGAGATGAATCAGGAGGAATATTTGGATAGGAATCCAAATATTTGTGATTATCCTCTCTGAATCGATCAGTCGCCATTATTTTAATCGATCGGTGGATATCAAAAACGCATTTTTTGAAGATTTAGTATCTTCAGTGATTATCTCCAGCATATACTGATAACTCCCCAAGTGCAACGGTCCTTATCTGAATTTGTTCTCGAAGCTTCCTTGAGATAATGGGCCTCGATCAATCGGTTGGCCTCTGCTCCGGTCGATTGGGCCTTCATTTCATGCGAGCGTCTGGACACACCTTCAATGATTTGGGCTTAACTTCTGCCCATGTGACAACTAACTCACATGGCTTGATTGTCCTAACTCCTCACTTCAATCCAAAATACACATATTTTTCATATGGGTCTGGACTTCTGATGTTGGTTTGTTGGACTTGGTAAAAAATGCTCATTTGTGACCTAAAATGCATTGTTTTCACAAAAACACTTTGCTAACAGAGAAATGTGAAATCCAGTGGTTTATGTTTCAAATCAAATAGTTTCTTCGTTAAAAACACCAAAAATTCATATCGAAAAGTGGTAAAATATCATCCTTATCAGGGAGCATTGCAAACTGCTGACTCTAACGAAGAACATGAGGTTAAGAGCTGTTAAAACAGATTTGGAGGCAGCACAACTTAAAGAATATTCAGATTGGATATTGGATATTGGCAAAGGAACGATAAATGAACCAAATGATGGTATTGCTGAGATTAATATTCCAGAGGATTTGCTGATAACCAATACTCAAAACCCAAAAGAAAGCATTGTGGAAGCTGTTTACGGGAATAAAATTTAATGGCAACAAAAATGGAAAGTTTTTTACGGAGAAGGCAATTTTATGTCCTACCAACGAAGACGTGGATGTGATCAACAAATACATGCTCAAGAAGTTACCAGGTACTTCTCTTTCATAACCTACTAAAAGTTGTCTATCAAATCTTGCCTCATTACTTGCCTCACTTGCATAGTTTACAATGAACTATATTGGTGTCTTATAACGTAAGTGATCTGTTGTGACTGACATATTATTATTTAATGGATAGCGTGAATATTATTGCATAACAAATCAAAATTTGTACACTCTAATAAATATTCAACATTCACTTTCAATATAATTACCATTACAATTTAATCAGCGTGTGTAGTTCATTTATAAAATATTATACATTCTTCTGTTTTTTCTTTTTTCGGGTGTTTTTGTCTTTTAACAATTTCTACATACAAATCCATGTCTTTTTTTTTCTTTCCAACCATAGGTGAAAACAAGATTTACTATAGCTCTGATAGCATTTCGCCAACATCAAAAACACCTAATGACGAAGCTATTTACCCAATCTAAGACCTCAGTGGTGTCAAACTTCCGGGGCTACCAAAGCATAAATTGAAGTTAAAGGTTGGTGCTCCGGTCATGTGTATCAGAAATATCGATCCTAAGGGTGGATTATGTAACGAGACTCAGTTTCTTATTATCTCGATGACCAAGCATGAACTACAAGGTAGAATATGCTGATGATAGATGGGATAATAAGCAGGTTCCAATACCTAGAATGTTTGTTACCCCACCGGATGCACAGTTGCCTTATCACATGTGCCGAAGACAGTTCCCAGTGACGTTAGCTTTTGCAATGATAATTAATAAGACTCAAGGACAATCTCTTGAACATGTAGTTTTGTTTCTCCTGAGGCCTGTATTCTCTCACGGACAGCTATATGTTGCACTTTCTAGAGTCAAGTCCAGATCGGGAATCAAAGTTCTAATAACAGACAAGGAAGGGAACTTTCATACAAGTATTACCAATGTCGTATTCAAGGAAGTGTTTGATAATCTATTGTAATTTAAAGTTTTACTCTCTTTTTTGCCTTTACAATATTACTACAACTTTATCATTTTGCATTCAATAACATTTTTTCAATTTCAATCAAAGCTCGCACAAGGTGCGGGCCAACCATCTAATTTATAGAATTTGCAAATAAATTTGGGTTTCTAGGATTTAGACATAGATAATCTTCACAACGACAGTTGGTTGATTTTACATTAGTGATTCATGTTCTAGGACAGGTCTTAATAATCCTCTTAATATTATTTTATCTTTGAATTTCAGATTACCCATAGAATTACCCAAGGCCTAGATTTTGTCTCATTGATTTAAACTCATTCTCTACAGCTTTGATTAATAGTTATTTGTTTGTCATTTTTATTAAATCTGCTTAGTGGAGTTTTAATTCTTAAATTTATAGTGCAACTTAAAATCTCTGTGGATTCGATCTCTAAATACTACAACTAATTAAATGTGCTCTTGCAGTTAGCTCTTAGGGTAGATTTGAGCATATCAGATCGCATACACTAATTCCTTCTGGGATTAGATGATGATGTCTACGGACATGTTAGACAAACGATCATCAACATTGATTTTACAAAGGTGAAATCAGCTCAACAAATGGAGACGGTTATGAGAGGTCATGAAAGTTAGAGTTCTCAAGTTTGTGGCGCAGACCAAGTTTTAGAGAACTCGGTCATAGGAGAAGAGTAAACTGACGTGCATGAACTGCAAGAAAACGGGACATACAGCCGGGACATGTTATCAAATCATCAGCTACCCCGAGTGGTTTGGAAAGAAGACACGACAACCTGATTAGAGTAGAGGTCGTGGAAATGGCCCAGGTCGAGGAACAATGGTGCGAGCGAATGCTATAGTTCAATGACTAAGTGATACAAGTGTCGAAGCTGAAAAGAATGGTTATGTTTGTCTCACCAATGATAAGTGGACTATGCTAATCAAAATGCCAGAGGAGAAGCAAAACGTAACTCCACGACTCAACGGTAAGTCTCCTTTCTTTGATTGGGTACTTGACTCATGAGCTTCCAACCACATGATTTTTTTTTAAGAAACTCTAAATGATCTTAAGTATGTGTTGCCATGTACTGTGGGTCTCCCAAATGGAGCAAAGAGTTTGTCCAGGGAGAAAGGGAACACTACAAGAAATTTGGTCATTGATAGCATGTCACGATAGCTCATTTTTCGTCATTGCTATGAATGATGGAAAATGAGACTTAGGTACCATATGATAGCATTTTATATAGGCTATTCAGTAAAAATTGAATAAGCGGGAAGCTATTATTCATTTTGGAGCCTAAATTTGGCTATACCCGCGATACTTAGCCAAAAAAATGAGTTTGTCCACCTATTTCACTTCAGTAGTATATAAACAAAAAAAACAACCAAAAAAATCCCCAAAAACAGAAAAAAAAAAGATATTTCTTCTTCTCTTCTCTCTAGCTCGCCTCTCCAAATTCTCTGATTCTTCTCAGATCCACAACCAAAACCCAGAGTCCCTAATTATTGGTAAGCCCACAAACCTAATTATCAGATCTCGTTCTCATTCATCTCTCTCTATCTTTCTCTCTTTATATTTCGATTCCACTCTCAATGATGTCCTATGCATTATCTCAGAAAATTGAGAACAGAGCGAGAGAGAGAGAGAGAGAGAGAGAGAGAGAGAGAGAGAGAGAGAGAGAGAGAGAGGAATTGTTGATTTATTCCCAGAAAAATATACACATGAGCTTAGTTTTGTTGGAAAATTTTGGGTTTTTTTTTTTGTTCGTGCTCAAATTTACCATGTTTCTCTTTGGTTATACATGTAAGAACTTCGTGGTGGGTGTTGTTTCTCAATTCGATTTCAAAATCTAATTGAGGTTCTTTCATGATACAGTAGGATTCGTGAGTACCAGAAGAGTTCTTTGAGTGTCCTGTTCCTGAAATAAGGTAATCTAGTCTTCAGTTTCATCCCTAATATTCGTACTATTGAACCCTAGTTTTGCAATAGAAGAATTTTGAGCTCTGATTATGTTGTTATTTGGTTACGTTTTGGTTATATTGATGTTGTAGAAGTGTTTATTTGACGAGGTTTGAATTCAAGGGAAGGGAACCGCTTAATCTATTCCATATAGAGGTATGCTACGCATTAGCACTTTGTAAGTTTGTATTTTACCTTTTAGAGTTTCAATATGCTTCTGATTGAGATTTTTTTATGTTTGTCGTTTGCAGGTGCAACACATAATCACATATTCAATTTTCTACAGGTTATGTATAGAGCTGTTTGTAATTCATTTTGACTACTTTATTTTTTGTTCTGTGGATGGATGTGATAGTTTTATGTTTCTCTGAGACTGTTGCTTAAACTATTATGCCTATAACTTGTTCATTCAATTAAGATTAGATTATAAAATGCAAGACAAGGGATGGGTGCATCTATGCAGGTATTGAATTTTATTTTGTATTAGTAATTTTAGTAAGTGGTGTGATTTGATATTTTCAGAGGTTTTATTTGTGTTTTCTTTTCATTGACAGAGCTGATCCCGCTTATGAGGGAGGTGCTTGGACTTTTGTTCAGAATGTGGCTTCTTCTGTAGGGGGAATGAGTTAATCATTTTCCCATGCATTGAATGTCGTAATGTAGATCGACACACATGTAGTGATGTTGTTTACCATCTAGTAACAAGGGGAATGAATGAATCTTACAAGAACAGGAGTGATTGGTACAATCATGGAGAGTTGAACCAAAGTGATGAAGGTGGAAACAGTTTACATAGGTGGAACAGAGAGGTTTGTTCTTTATATGAAGCTGCTGAGTTTTTGGATGAAGATTTGGCCAGAAAGTGTGAGGTTGTTGAGGGTGAAGACATGAATGAAGACGAGTTCCTTGCCAAGATAGCTGATGCTGAAACACCACTATATCCGAGTTGTGTGAACCATAGCAAGCTATCTGCCATTGTGTCACTTTATCGACTGAAGACACAGAATGGGTGGTCTGACAAAAGCTTTGATGATCTACTTGAGACACTGCCAAAGATGTTGCCAGAGGACAATGTCTTGCATACATCATTTAATGATGTGAAGAAGTTTCTGAAGTCATTTGGTATGGGCTATCAGAAGATACATGCTTGTGTGAACGATTGCTGCCTCTTCAGAAAGAAGTCCAAGAAGCTGGAGAATTGTCCAAAATGCAATGCCTCAAGGTGGAAGATCAACATGCATACTGGTGAAGTGAAGAAGGGTTTACCACAAAAAGTACTCAGGTACTTTCCAATAATCCCTCGTTTTAAAAGGATGTTTAGGTCAGAAGAAATAGCCAAAGATTTGAGATGGCATTTTAGTAACAAGAGTTCTGATGGTAAAATCCGCCACCTTGTGGATTCAGTGACATGGGAGCAAATTGATGACAAGTGTCCAGCCTTTGCTACTGAAGAGAGGAACATGCGGCTTGGGCTTTCGACGGATGGCTTCAATCCGTTCAACATGAAGAACAGTAACTACAGTTGTTGGCATGTCTTGTTAGTAAACTACAATATGCATCCTCACCTTTGCATGAAGAAGGAAAATATTATGTTGTCTTTGTTGATTCCTGGACCACAACAACCAGGGAACAACATTGATGTCTACCTAGCACCACTCAAAGAAGATCTACAACATTTGTGGGATAAGGGAGAGATAACATCCGATGCTTTTAGTAAAAAAAACCTTTCACATTGAAGGCAGTATTGCTTTGGACTATTATTGATTTCCCTGCTTATGGAAATCTTGTTGGGTGTAGAGTGAAGGATAAAATGGCATGTTCTTTATGTGGGAAAGGCACAAATAGTATGTTGTTGAGTAATGGCAGAAAGCATGTGTATATGTCTCATAGAAAGGGTTTGGAACCAACTCATAGTTATCGGGAAAAAAGGCATTGTTTTATGGAAAAGTTGAGCATGGGAGAAAGGGGCGAATACTAACAGGATCTAATATATCTCAACTTCTGAAAAATTACAAGAATGATTTTGGAAAGAGTACAGAACCTGCGAGGATGAGAAGAAGGACAGAATGTGTTTAGTCACTATCTAATAGTGAAGATGTATCAGAGGAAGAGGAAGAAGAAGAAGTAAACGAGGAAGAATTATCAAGATGGAAAAATAGATCATTTTTTTTCAAGTTACCTTACTGGGAGGTATGTTTCTATTCTCACTTACTGTCTTATTTAGTTGTATATGTGTTACTGATATAGCATTGTTTTTTGTTCAGGAATTGCCAGTTAGGCATAATCTAGATGTAATGCATGTGGAGAAAAATGTGGCTGCTAGTATTGTCTCCACCTTATTACATTGTGGGAAATCCAAGGATGGACTCAATGCCAGAAAAGATCTACAATCTCTTGGTATTCGAAAGGATCAACATCCCAGCACCAGAGGAAAGAGAACTTATCTTCCTGCGGCACCTTGGTCTCTCTCCAAGTTAGAGAAGAAATTTTTTTGCAAACGACTTTATGATTTCAAAGGACCTGATGGCTATTGCTCTAATATATCAAGGGGTGTTTCACTAGAAGATTGTAAGGTCTCAGGACTGCAGTCACATGACTATCACGTGTTGATGCAACAGCTTCTCCCGGTTGCACTCAGGTTTGTTACCTAAAGGTCCAAGGCTTGCAATTTCATGCTTATGTGCATTCTTTAATCATTTGTGTCAACGAGTCATCGATAGAGAGCAGATTATAAAACTAGAGAGTGAAGTTGTCGAAACTCTATGCATGTTTGAGAGATTCTTTCCTCCAACCTTCTTTGATATCATGGTCCATTTGACTGTCCATCTTGGAAGGGAAGCTAGACTTGGGGGACCTGTCCATTTTAAATGGATATACCCTTTTGAAAGGTATATTCAGAAGTTTCTTTTCATATCTCACTGTAGTTCGTTATGTTGTTAAGTTTATTTGTTGTTTACTGTGTGTAGGTACATGAAAATTCTAAAAGACTTTGTAAGAAACCCAGCTAGACCAGAGGGTTATATTGCTGAGTCTTACCTCGCAGAGGAGTGCATGCAGTTTTGTAGAGAGTTTCTAAAGAAGTCAACAAGTGTAGAGAAAAAACTAGAAAGAAATATGGAGTATGAGAATAGTTCCATATTAGAGGGTTGTCCTATATTTGCGGCGACTTGCTTGGAATTCACTGAGATGGAGAAAAGAATAGCACACCTTGCTGTTATTCAAAACACAAGTGTGGTGGATCCATTTGTGGAGTAAGTTGCTAACTCATTTTATCTTGGCATCTGAATCAAATTTCATTAAGCTTACTGATTGAATTTTAATTTCAAATCCTCTAGCATGCACCTACAACATCTACAAGACATTGATTCAAGATGTAGACGTGGTGCAACACTGTTATGGAATAAGCATACTCATAATTTTGCGACTTGGCTAAAAGAAAAGGCAAGTTTAAATAAGTTTACTTATGTTTGTTAGATTATTTTGGTATGATTAAGCACTAACTATTGTTTACTTATGTTTGTTAGGTACCTCTTAGTTCACGAGAACATGAAGAAACACTTAAGTGGTTGGCATATGGTCCTCGGAGTAGTGCTAGGTCTTACACTGGGTTTATAGTGAATGGTCAGAGATTTCACACAGTAGCAGTTCATCGGCAAACTCAGAACAGTGGGTGTTCTTTATGAGGCTACAGCTATGTGTAGAGCTAGTGCAAGAGACAATTCACAAGTGGTAGATTTGGTATCATATTATGGGAGGGTCATCAACATTATTCTGTTGGATTACAATGTGTTTTATGTCCCTTTATTCCGGTGTCAGTGGGCTGTTAGAGGTAATGGGGTGAAGGAAGAAGATGTTTTCACTCTTGTTAATATGAACCAAAGCCAAGTGCCATTTCAGAGTGATCCATATATTTTAGCCTCTCAATCCAAGCAGATTTGCTACTCTAGAGAAGATGATTCCTCCAGTTGGCATGTAGTTCTTAAAGGTCCTTCAAGAAGATACAGTGAGGAAAACGAAGAAGAAGTGAATGTAGATGTTTTGCAACAAGCTTGGAGTGGTGAAATGGATTTTGAAGACTTGTTTGAGGAAGCTTTAGATGCTAGAACTGATTGTGAAGGCATTTATGTGTAGTTTAATGGTGTCATGATAGGGTTTGCATTTTGATTTAGTAGTCATGTCGAGTTTGTGTATGATTTTTTTTGTGAAACTTTTGGCAATCTATCCATTTTGATTTACTAGTATGGTTTTTCTGTTCACTTGTGTTGAATGACCTTTTAGAAAGAATGAGAGACTAATTGTACTTGTGCAATCTGTTTCAGGTGAATTGAAATGGGTCGTCAAAAGAAAAGTAAAGGCAAAAAGAAGAAGATCGTAGTTAGTGAACCACAACCAACTCGTCAGCCAGAAGAGCAACCAAACCCTCCATAAAACCTACAAAAAGAGCAACCAAACCCTCCAGAGAACCTTTTACAAGAAGAGCAACCTTTGGAAGAATCAGAGAAGCCTTTGGAAGAAGCGGATTCTATAAGGACTTCTACATCTGAAATGTCTGACCAAGGAAGGAATGAGGAAGAGCATGAAGGTGAGATTGAGTTATCCAAAGATCGTGTAGTTGAACCTAAGTGTAAGAGACAGCGAGGACCAACGAAGATGAAAGACATCGGTAAGGATCCAAATAGTAAAGTACAAGTAGACTTTACTACCATGGGAGAACTCATGTGGTCCTGGATCAGTGACTTTGACTTTGTCATCATATCTAGGTCCATTGGTGTGAGAACACGTTCCTTACACTATTAAGAGTTGGGCAAAAATCACTGCCGATATTAAGACAGTCTCTGGAAATCAATCCAGGTAAAAGTTTTCTTTACTTTCACAGGAAACATTTTTAATCTAGTTTAATTTACATTGTTAATCAGTTAACATTGTTAATTTAGTTTTTTTTAAAAGTGAATGTAGGCAAGTTTTGAACTAACTGAAGAGTATCAAAAGATTGTAGTGTTTAAGCAGATGGGATGTTTGTGGAGGGCATCTAAGTCTCGCTTAGTTTCGTTTATTAACAAACCTAAGAATAACCAAGAGAGGATGAATCTGCAACCTAAAAATATTCCTCCTGAAGATTGGCGTAGATTTGTTAAGCTCGAAACAAGCATAGAATTTAAGGTATTATGTTTTGGTTAAGTAACTTTATTTATATAAGAGAGTAAATTACATATTAACAATCATTTGTTAGGAATTGAGCGATAGTTACAAGGAAAGAAGGTGTAAACAGATTCCACACACTTATAGTAGAAAAGGAATTGTTAGACTAAGTGAAGATATGGTAAGCATACTAAAATCATGTTCTTATTTCTGATCAGACAAACTACATACTAAAATCATGTTCTTCATTATTATATAAAATCATGATATTTTGTTTTTTTATAAGAAAAATGAAAGTTCAAACCAATCTGGTGTGTCAAGGCTAAAGGTTTGAGTCAAGTCGCGTACCAGAAAAGATGGTACACCAGTGAATACAAATGCATCTGAAATGATTGTGAGTTCTAACTTTTGTTTGTACTCTTTTTGATTTTGGTTTCTCTGTTATATATTTGACATTTGACATTGTAAATTATGGATTGCAGAAAATAGCAGATGATGTTGTTAATTCTGGTACTTCAGCAAGTGCAACAAATGAAGGACAAGATACACTTAGCCAACTGTTGGGACATGATAATCCTGGTCGAATGAGGGTAATGGGCAGACACATGACTAAGACCAAATTAGCTTGTTTCCAGGTAAAGCACAAGTGTATGGCTGAAATGGAGGAGAATCAAGCTAAACTCCAGCAAAGGGTGCATGAGTTACAAGATGTTATTGCCAAAATGAAGTACCAGGTTAGACACTTCTCTATTTATACACTTAGCTGCTGAATTTAATTAGTTCATAAGATTTGATTTTTTGTTTTTTGTAATGTTACAGAGACAAGAACCTGAAGTTGGTGAAAACTTAGCTGCAAAAGAAAGTCATTTATATCAAATTCATGTTTATTTTTTTCTTAGTTTACATCCTAAAAAAATTTTTCTATTAAATATTTTATAGAGTGTGAACAAAAGATTACAACCCAAGTGTGTCTTGGTTGATTGGGCTTCCGGTGATACGGATGTTGCTGAGGGGCGTATTATTTCTTCTGCTCCTGGTGGATTAGTGTTGGTTAGGCCATATGGATGTTAAAGTATTGGTTAACATTGCCATTGTACCAGAGACATTTCTTTGGAGACATGCGACTAAAATACACACAATTGAGGAAGTTGTTGAGAACATGATTGCATGGCCTGCCTCTAAATGTGTTAACTTAGAAAAGGATCTCCAACCAGAAGATATTGCACCTTTGGTAAAGTTTATAATTCAATAGTAGTCATCTTATAGTATACTCATATTGTTGTCCTATTGTGTTTGACAGGGTCCAAGAACAAATTCTTTGAACAAATGCAAACTACTGAATTTGTCTCCAGAAGATGAAGTTGTTGCTGAAGGACGTTGAATGACACAAGATCCAAAAGCACTGGTTAATGGACTTCCAATCGGACCCAAGGTAGTGGAAGTTTTTGTTGATGTGTTACATGAACCTGAAACCTTTTTATGGAGGCCGACCATGGATATGTCACACCTTCAGGACTGCTTACAGTCTTTTGTTGTATGGCATGTCACCAGAGTTGTCTTTGAAGACAACACAGATGCAACATGTCAGAAATCTCCTAGTGAGAAGACTTTAGCAACAAGTGATCAAACAGCAGGAGGAAAATCAGCATAAATAATATCAAGATCTACTGGTGAGAAGTCTCCAACAACAAGTCCATGTTCTCCTTCTAGGGAAACTCAACTACCTTCACAGTCCACTCTTCGAAGATCTCAGGTAAAATATTTGGATATGTTATTGAAGATCACAGTCCACTCTCTATGTATTAAATGGTTTATACTGTGAAAATGTCAGAGTAATAGAGCTGGATATTTCAAGGTAAATCAGAAGTGCATGCTAATGGATATTAGCAAAAAGAATCGTGTTGTTGTTGTAGGACGTGTGCATTCAACTGACCCAAATCAAGTGGTCCACCATGTTCCTTTGGGATATGAGGGAATTAGAGTTTGGGTAGATAAAGTGAAGATAGATGATGCAACAGTTTGGAGGACATCAAATGAAATTGAGTACTTGAGAGATGGACTTGGTTCATTTATTGCCTGGCCAATTAATAAATTAGTCATCATTTGAAAATTGGAAACTAAGGTACGTCTGCTTATAAGTGTGATGAGTCTGCTTTGGTTTTAAATTTTCTATTGTTACTGTTAAATTGATGTAAGTTATTGTTTATTGTTTGTAGGGGATGAAGAAACTTTGGTCCAGGTTAGCTAGTTTTAATTAGTTTAAGACTAGACTGATACTTTTTATATTATGCATTTTGGATTGAGACTTGTTTTGAAGCATCTTTGGTCCAGGTTAGCTAGTAATGAACTTTGGCTAGTTAATGAACTTATGACTTTGTGCTATGTATTTTGGATTCAGACTTGTGTTGAATGACTTGTGTTATGTGTGGATTGTATTCAGTCTTAATAATTGAATTATCTTTAAGCTTGTGTTATGTATGTTGGTTCTGGTTATATTATGTAAGCAGGTTGTGTAATGTAGCAAAAGATAACTCCTGAAATATATATGTAATAGCAACAACAACAAAAAATAGACATTGAATAATGAATTACATCTTCTTTTGATGCTATAACAAACTTCTAAATAGCAATTTTCAAATTCTATTAGAGCAATATCGAGTTGCTATTGTAGAAGGAAAACCTATAATAGCACGAATTATGAACTGTAAAATACAATAATACAGCATTCGAATAATGTTATGGTAATCACTGAACCTATTATAGCTAAACGAATAACGTTATCGTATGGTGGCATCTACCATAGCAAACTGAAAGTAACGCTATCGTATAGTGGCACCTACCATAGCATAAAATATAAACGCTATTATATGGTGGCACCTACCATAGCATGCAAAATAAAAAAGCTATCATACGGTGACACCTACCATAGATGCCGATGTCAGAGCGTTCTTAAAAACGCTATGTATTACCTATTATAGCAAAATTTATGCGCTATCAGTGACCGAATTTCTTGTAGTGGAAACTTAATTTGATAAGGTATTTAAACGAAAGGATGTGTTGTTTGTACTGCACTTGAAATGCAATCAGATTTCGGTATCATAACTTATATCAGATCTTGATGTAGTGATGCAAATTAGTAAGAAAGGTTTTGTGGTTTAGGACTGTATAGTGAGGAACCTGAGTGGAAGGGGGGAGCTTAAAGATGGATTGTGCTTCTTTAAGCGTTTGACGAAATGCTTTCCACACAAATAAGGATGAGGCTGAAGATGTGTGGTATTAACAGCTTGAACATCCATCCCATGGAGTTTATGATTTGCTTCCATTAGTTGGTAGGAGAAGTAGTTCTTTCTCGTATTGTAGCATTTGTTTGAAAGCAAAACAGTCGTGTGATGTTTTCCATTCAAGTAAGAATAAAACTGATGATATTTTTGAAATGCTATACTGTGATGTATGGGGTCCATATCGGACAGAAAGTCTATGCAATTCCTGTTAATTTCTCACCATCATATATGATGACGCAATAGTTGTGTGGGTGTTCATAATGAAAAACAAAGCTCAAGTGAGTGAAACCTTGAGAGATTTCATAGCTTATGTATCAAAACAATTCGACAAACATGTTAAGATTGTGAGAAGTGACAACGGTACAGAATTCACCTCTATGACAAAGGAACTGCGTGAACCAGGGATATTGCACTAGACATCTTGTGTGGGAACGCCATAGCAAAATGACATAGTCGAAATAAAGCATCGCCATCTCTTGAATGTGGCGAGAGCTCTTTTGTTTCAAGCATCACTTCCAGTTAATTTTTGGGGGCGATAGTGTCATAATGGCTGCACACTTGATAAATAGAACTCCATCAAGTGTTCTGAATGGAAAGACACCGTTTGAGGTAATACATAGGAAGAAACCAGTGCATGATGATCTAAAAGTGTTTGGATGTCTCGCTTTTGCACCTGAAATAAGGAGAGATGGAGACAAGTTTGGGACAAGAAGCAGGAGATGTGTCTTTATGGGCTATCCTTTCGGAAAGAAAGGATGGATTTTGTCTGACTTGGAGACTAAAGAAATGTTTGTTTCAAGAGATGTGGTATTTTGGAAAAATTCTTTTCCATTGAGTCATGCTATGTGTGACATTAAAGACAAGAAAAAATATGATTCAAAAGAGTTTGATTCAGTTGAAGCAGAGCCTGTGGCTGAAAGAGAAACCGCAAGAGTTGAGATCGACACTGGTGAATATGAGAAAACGTGATGAAAACACAGTGTTGGTAGCAAGAGATGCTGGAAAAGACACAGAAACAGATTTGGAGAGTAAAAGCACATAAGAGACATATGAAAATCTCGACAAAGCTGATGAGAGAAATAAAGAAGATGAAGTGATAAACGAAATAGAGACACAACATCTGGTTGAGGAACTGGGACGTGGACTGCGATAAAAACATAGCTCAGTTAGATTGCAAGGGTATGTTTTGAACAATATATTGGGAAAAGGAAAAGAGAGAGAGAGNAAAGAAAAAAAAAGAGAGAGAGAGAGAGAGAGAGAGAGAGAGAGAGAGAGAGAGGTGGAATTGAGTTTCGAAGAAGAAAGCTTATTCCCTTTGACGAATTATCTAGACAGCAGCAAGTTCTTTGAAAGCCATCGATGGTTTCTCACAGCATTGAACGCTGAAGTAAAACCGAGCACTTTTAGGAAGTAATGGAAGACAAAAGATGGAGATATGCAATGAAAAACGAGATTGGGGCTTTTGAACTGAATGGGACATCAGATATTACAGAGCTGCCACTTGGAAAGAGAGCTTTGGGATGTAAGTGGATAGTCAAGATCAAGTTGCGAGCATAAGGAACCATAAAACGGTGATTTATAATATCTAGGCTTTATATTTTATATAAATATATGTAGATCTATGATGTTTATTGAACGAAAAGTATTAACAAATTATGGAATTAAATTTAGAAACTATGATTAAAATAATATTGATTATTGATAAAAAAAAATTTTGAGTGACGTATGAATCGGTTATCAAACATTATTAACGATTCCAATTTCAATGTAAGATCTTGATAAAATCTTACATTGGCAAGACAGATCGAGTGACTTAACTATTTTATCTATTGCAAAGTAGTTGGTTGTACAAACTTAAAAAAATTGGTTTCTTATTTATTTAAAAAGACAATGGTTGTTATATAATTGTAAATATTCTTTATTATTATACAAAAAGTCTTCTTTTTTTTTAATACCGCTTATAGTCTCCGTAATTCTGGGAACGGCTCTGGCTGCGATGAAGTGGGAATTTAACCATATGGATGTGCACAACGCATTCCTTCATAGAGATTTAAATGAGGAAGTTTATATAAAGTTGCCTCCTGCGTTTAGAACCGATAAGAAGGAGATGGTTTGCAGATTAAAAAATTTGTTGTATGGGCTAAAGCAAGCGCCTAGGTGCTAGTTTACTAAGTTAAAGAGTGAACTTTTGAGCTATGGGTTCTCACAATCATACTCATAGTACTCCTTGTTCAAGATGAAGAAAGGAACCAGTGAGATATTTATTCCAGTGTATGTGGATGATCTGATTATTGTGGGGAATGATTCGCAAGCTATTTCAAAGTTTAAAGCATACTTGAGTACATGCTTTCACATGAAAGACTTGGGGGCATTGAAATACTTTTTTGGGAATAGAAGTGGCGAGAAATCCCGAAGATATCTTCTTGTGTCAGCGCAAATACACACATGATATTGTGGGAGAAACATGATTGATGGGGTCGAAACCAGCAGCTTTTCCCATCGAACAAAACCACAAGTTGGCACTTGCCGAAGGCGCACTGTTAAGAGAACCAGAGAAATATTGGAGACTGGTGGGACGAATATATATTTGTTTGCTACTTGACCAGATTTGACATATGCAATACACATTCTTGCCCAGTTCATGAAGTCTCCAAGAACCGATCACTGGAATGCAGCATTGTGAGTGGTACAATTCCTGAAAGGTACACTGGAACAAGGGATTTTTTTTAGGTCAGATTGTGACTTGAAGCTGCATGGGTGGAGTGATTCGGACTGGGGGTTGGTTTGTGACATTAGGTACCTCACCGATATCCTGGAAAACAAAGAAGCGAGTTTTCTCGAGTTCTTCTGTTGAAGCAGAGGGCATGGCAATGGCAAATACAGTTCATGAACTGAAGTGGATGCGATGGGTACTTGGAGACTTGGGAGTTGAGAATAACCAGCCTATAAACTTGCACTGTGACAATCAAGCTGCAATGTATATAACAACAAACCTGGTTTTCCACGAGCGAACTAAACATAGAGATTAATTGTCACATAGTTCAAAATGTGATGCAAGAAGGGATTATAGTTGCAAGGAAAGTGAACACTAAAAACCCGTTAGCTGATATATTTACGAAGGCTCTTGAAACGGTGTGAATTTGAAATGATCATTGACAAGTTAGGAAATTACAATTCGTTAGTGCTATCATATACTTGTCTTGCTTTTCGTGTAACTTTTTTGCCATGTAGGTTTAAAAAAATCTTCTACAACATGATTGAAGAGTTCTCTGAAAATATGAAGATTCTACAGCCCTTACTAATCCCCCTAATCTCCAAAGGTAGAAACTTTGTATATATTCTTAGCATTGGTTTACGGTCAATGACACAGTCGATCACTTTCAACAATGCTCATGCATATGCAGATCTTAAATCTACTAATCTCAGAACCGAAAGGAGAAGATAGTCGAACAAACACCGACGATATAATTCAACTATGGCAATACCATCATTTGTCCTCTCTTATTAACCATGAAAACAACTCAACCATAATATGTTACATTCCCAAATTTTATAATCATCACAAGAAGTATGTGAGTTGTTCTTTCTTCCTGGATCCTCCTTCCCCATACAACTCATTCCACTGCTTCAACTCTCCCATTCCTGCTCCTTCCGCGGCAAAACTCGCTGCCACCTGCGTTTTCAATTCCAAAAATATAACAAAACGCAAATGCTATTTTCCATATCCACACACATACAGGTAACACTAGCTATAAACACTAATTTTCACCTGATTCTTGGCTTCTTTAAAGTCTTGTCTGTTCAACGGACGAAGTGTAATAACTCTCTCCTCTTTCCCTTCATCATCCTCGCTTGCCTTCGTAGTCTCTCTGTGTTTCTTCTTCTCCTTTATAGCATCAGATTTGAATAACAATCAATTCAAAACCGAAATAACAAAATTAATACTAGTACAAAAATCTAAATTCTTACTGTATCTTTGATCCTCTCTTGCTGTATAAGCTCTCTCACCGGCCTATACGCAGCGGTTGTGCAGAGATTCTGTTCAAATCGAATCAAAGGTCAAAATATCTTCTATTCAAGAAACAGCTCAATAGTTAGAAAAAAAAAAAACTGAACCTTGAGATCACTTCCTGTGTATCCATCTGTCATCATCGCTAGTTCCTTGTAATCCAGGTTATCATCCACTTTCTCTTTCGCTAACAAAGTTCTTAGAATCTTCTCTCTGTTCTCTACACTCGGTAGACCCACCATAATCCTGAGAGAGAATAAATATTAACCAAGTAAACCGAGACAAACCAGAACATTTAAGAATATGTATTCTCATATATTAGAAACCGAAAAATCAGAAACATAAATTCTATGATTTTAGGTCATGGAGTGTAAAAATAAGTAGGTGGCCTGCAGGATAAGTTACCTCCTTTCAAACCGTCTGATAATGGCCTCGTCAAGA
>OVAP01001520.1:0-23476 GCA_900406295.1 Aurinia saxatilis | reverse complement strand
TTAACATTTAACCGAAACTAAATTAACGTAAACCAATCGTCCGGTTTACTCAAATAATGTTATCACAATCATTAATTTTCATTCTTGTTTTTACGATTCGTAATTTAAAAGGAAGGATTTATATAATTTGGATACTTCGTAGATATCCAAGTAATATAGTAGCATTATGCATGTAGAAGGTGACTATAAACCATAGTATAAGTACACAATGGATTCAATAGACCCACGAAGCTATTTTAAATTCACATGATAAAAAGTACATTTTCCGGTTAATTATAGTTTAATCGTTCAATCATGCGACTAGCTAGTATCTAAATTAAAATTAAGTTAGCTAATAATGCTGATCATATGGCAATGAGAAGTCAAATCCCAACTAAAGTAAAAGACCCAAACAATTGTCTTGGTCTTTTTTTCTGTCAATTTATCTAAGACCTATCATAACATGACACGATATGTAAGAGATGCTTGTAGATCCCACTTGTGTTACCTTAATTAATTTAAAATATCAGAAAACTCATTCAACTTTCTGTTTTGTTTTAACATAACCCTATAGTCTTTGGGTTTGCATAAACCACCAAGGCACCAAGACTAATTGTTGCTATAAATAGTCTGGACTAAAATTAGAAAACAAGAATCTTTATAGGGATTAAACTATGAAATTAAGTTAGTGACAAATTGTCCCTGACAAGTGACAACATATGTGAACCAATATATGGCCTACTAGTAACAAAATTGGGCTTTCACTAAATATATAGGCTTTCACTAAATATATGGGCTAATAAGGTCCATTTGAAACGCTTTAAAAAAAAAGGCANATAAGGTCCATTTGAAACGCTTTAAAAAAAAAGGCAAAAAGAAAGTGTGGCTGCTGGGATTCGAGCCCAGGTCTCCACGGCCACAACGTGGAATTCTTACCACTAAACTACAGCCACTTTTTGTTGTTTCTGTTGCAACTACAAACTATTTATAAAACGAAAACGAAAACAAAAACCTTTCGTACGCAATAAGTTACCATCCGTTATTCTTACAACGACGCTTCACTAATCCTTGGTTTTAATCACTCTTAGTAACTACCATTCAACACTGATCATTTAACTCTCCAATCTTCCTCACTTCCCTCAACTAATCACTCTTAAATTCACCACTAAACCCTCCAAAAGTACTATAAATACAAACCCTCACAACCAAATCTAATCACACTTACCAAAAAGTCAAAAAATGGCTTCAACAACTACTCTTCACTTCACTACAGTCACACTTCTCCTCCTCCTCCTCCTCCAAAACTCAACCGTCTCCGCTAGAGATCTCCCCTCGGGCTCAGGCAACATCGCGGCGAGGCTCCAGAGTGGTGGAATAACGGAGTGTTGGGGCGCTTTGTTCGAGCTCAAGTCTTGTACTAACGAGATTATTATGTTTTTCCTTAATGGACAAACTAAACTTGGTCCTAGTTGTTGCGACGCTGTCGATATTATTTCTACTTATTGTTGGCCTGTCATGCTCACTTCTCTCGGATTTACGACGGCTGAAAGTAATATTCTCCGTGGTTATTGTCAGAATTCAGTTCCTGGTAGTGACTCTACTCCTACTGGAGATTCTTCTTCTCCTACTGATTCTCCAGCTGCTTCTCCCACATCAGCTTGATAGTAAACTCACCATAATGCTATATAAACATATATGGTTATAATAAGTTTGTTTACTATATGATTTTAAGAGTCTTTTTTCTTGTTTACCAAATCATATACTAATGATCAAGTGTTTAGATTTAATCAATCATTTACGAGTTTATGTAGATTGATTAAGTTCTTATGATTTTATGATATTTAATTAGAGATTATGCGTCTGAATTTGTGTCTTGGAACTCTATGATATTACCAAAGGTTTATTTCATGAATCAGAAAGAGAACATACAGAAACAGAGTGATTAGGTTACTTGTCTGAGAAGTAACCAAATCTCAACACAAACAGCAGAAAAACAGAAGGTAACTCAAAGAGTCTAGAGTTACAAAACACAAGATGAAGACATAGATTTTTAGATTTGTCTATGTTGAAGTCTTAGATTCGGCTAAGTCATGGAGGGCTCAGGGAGTTAGCCACATCGATCACGAACCTGTACCTAACATCAGATTTAGCAAGCCTTTCCATCGCGGTGTTAATCTCATCCATCTTGATCAATTCGATATCAGCTGTAATGTTGTGCTTAGCGCAGAAATCAAGCATCTCTTGTGTCTCTTTCATTCCTCCAATGTCACTTCCTCCCACCATTTTGCGCCCTGTAAATATAAGTAGGTTAAGTTAACTTGTGTTACACGTAACAAGAGTTTCGTAAAGAAAGTTTATTGATATTCTTGCTTTACCTAGAACTAGAGGGAATATTGGTAGCTCAAGAGGCTTTTCAGGTAAGCCTAGAGTCACAAGCTTTCCGTTAACTTTGAGTAAACCGAGTAGCGGAAACAGAGCATGTACTGCTGATACTGTATCGATTATGTAGTCCATTGTTGCAATTGCAGCCTAAAATTGGAACCAAACAACACACATCAGAGAGTTTCTTGTTTCAGTTTCATTTCCACAAAGTAAGGATACCAAATCCGGTTTAACTAAATCAAAGAGATAATGACCCGATTGAGTTCCAAACAAAACCATAGCTAAAACCAAAGGGAACCGGCAAAAAGGAAAATAAAAAGGATCAACTACTGAATCCAAACCAAAATAAACCGTATCAAACCGAACAAAATGATATATTGCTTTTCTACATTTCACAAACCAATAACCAAAGAAATCCGTACCAAAAACCGAAACGAAAACCGGACTAGAACAAGTTCAAAGATAGCTCTTTTGTTACCTTCATTTTCTGAGGATCAGACAAGACAAGAAATGAATCAGCACCAAGTCGATTAATAGCTTCATCTTCTTTACCAGGAGAAGAACTAATGACAGTAACTTTCAAACCAAAAGCTTTACCAATCTTAACAGCAACATGACCAAGTCCACCAAGTCCAGCCACACCCAAATGCTTCCCCGGTTCAGTCATACCATAATACTTCATTGGACTATACACAGTGATTCCAGCACATAGCAATGGCGCACCGGAATCACTCGGTAAAGCATCAGGAAACCTCAAAACATACCGTTGATCGACCACAATGGTATCGGAATATCCACCATAGTTCTTGGTTCCATCAGCTCCAATGGCATTGTAAGTGAATGACATTTGAGGACAGTAGTTTTCGAGATCTTGGTCACAAGATTCGCAAGATTGGCACGAACCAGTCATCACTCCTACTCCTACACGCTCTCCTTCTTTGAACTTAGTCACATTCTTACCAACTTTTGTCGCAATTCCAACGATTTCATGCCTAATTATAACGAGTGTATAACATAAGGTTTTGTTATATAATCGGAAAATGTTTAAATACAAAACATTTATTACCCGGGAACTACAGGGTAATAAGTGTATCCCCAATCGTTCTTGATGGTATGCAAATCAGTGTGGCATACTCCACAATACAAAATCTTCACTGTCACATCATTTTCACTATTGTCTCTGTACAGTAAAATATAAAAACAACGTAAATGTAACACATACAAAATACGGTATTATCAACGGTTCATACTATATACTAGAGAGAGTATAGACCAAAAGTTCAGAACAATAGTGTACCATATTCCAAGCTTTTGATCAATAAATTGAGTATATAAATATAAAACATTAAAAATGCTGCGGTCTTAAAAATATAACACCGGTACTAGACACTAAGAGAGATTATGGACCAAATGTTCAGAATTTTCCATTGTTTTCCAAGAAAACAAATATTTACAACAGATCTTGGATTTTGGTAGAAGATATATATAATATAAAATGAAGCATTGAGATTGATGAGAGAACCTTCTAGAGAAGTTGAAAGGAGAGAGGACACCAGATTTGTCTTTAGCAGCCCAACCAAAGGCTTTGTTAGGATGCTCAGTTTCTGGAGATTTAGCCATTGTTGCTGTCTCTTTCTTTTGTCCGAGTGAGTAAGAGAGATTTGGTTTGTGTTCTGAAGTTGTGTTCTGAGTGGTGCATATATGGGCGGATACAGAGGTGAGGAAGTAGCTCGAGTCATTAATATCCCTTTTATTACTTTCATCAGAATTTTTTAAAAATTAAATATTTCTTTCTCTAATCTTTTATACATTCCATTGCATGGGATTAAGAAAGTTATTTAATTTCATTGGATATGTATGTTGACCAATATGCCATTTTGGGAAGAATATCTGAAATAAAAATTATGGTTGGTTGATTGAATTTGAAATTTTTTACATTTGTCAAATTTATTTTAAATGGCCTCAATTCAATTCGTTGTTGTAGACTAAGTACGTGCAATTAAATTCATAATTTTGTTTGTTCAAAATTTTAAAATGTAAGAAAATATAAAGATATTTATGTCATAAATTTGATTGAGAATGGATTCAATTCCAATGCAAGAATTCTGACAGTATCCAAATTAACATTTAAGGTCTCCTTTTAATTTACTTTCATGGCAGATTTTATTAATGGTGGAATTTCTGTTGGATTTTTCCCCCACTATGATTATTTACAGTTATCTTCCTTCAAAATCCCAAGTAGACTTAAAAGTTGGCCATATGACTTAAATCCCCCTCTACATTTCCATTCCATCATACATCTGGCCAACTTTATAATCTATCATATGCTCCTTTGATATATTTCTACCATTACAAATGTTACAATATACCCCTTTCCCTTTGATGTAAACATATTCAATTGGCTAATTAATAAATTTCATTTCAAAGAAAAATAACAAAAGAACATGTTTATACAAGAATTCAGTTTTATTCATAAATCCTATAATTAACAAGTCTATATTTTTTATTTGCTTGTAATCCATACCGTTCCAGAGCCACCTCTGATTACTGTTAAATAATTTTGGTTTAAAATTGTAATACGTTATAATAAGTATTTTATCAAAAGATTTATACCGCGATGAAAATAGACTATATATATACTAAGGCTATAATTGGTTGTACAGATAGAAAAACAAATATTAGCGTAATAGTGGATTACTCTAGATTCTGCTAATATTTTACATGTTGCATATAAAATTTATTTTGTTAAAAAAAGATGAGACCCACAAAATAATGAGAAAATAAAGAGATTCTGCTGGGATTTGTTCTTCTTTTTAAGAGGAGAGAAATGAGCGTAACCGTATTATTCCTCTGATTCCTATTATTACACCTATTTTTATTCTATTCATTTTCAATTATTCTCATTTTCGTGTTCCTCTGAATTGTATCCAATTGCAGTCTAAGAATGGTTTAGTTCCCAATCTAAGAAAAACTATGACATTCTTGCATTTGTCGCTATAACTTGATGGGTTGGTCGTTCGTGAACCGGTGGTGGTTAGGAGCGGCTGTGTTTATAACTCTACAACAAATCATGGACACGTGTCTGCACAGTATTGGCTGTTCCTCACATGTATAATTTGACAGTAGAGTTTGGTGGCCTCTTAAATTGCTGCAATAATAAGGTTAGTTGTTTGACTATTTAATGCTCATAATCCGGATCAATCTTCGGATCCGGGTCTTTACCCGTAACGTTGATTCTCTAAAGCCCAGCCCATTAGAGTCATCCACTATTTTCCAACTTTTGATTATATGGCCCATGTGAATCTACACCAAACGCATGCATTTTGGATTTAAACGCAAACGCAGATAATAGCATGTTTCAATAAACATTTTGTTTAACGTTTTGGAATCAAATGACGATTGAATTGCATAAAATGAACACAGTGTTTAACGTTTTGGAATAGAGAGAACGAACATAATCTAAATACAACAAAAATTCTCGAGCAAAGTGTATTGTTTTTCAAGAACGCAAACGCTAAAACTAGCGTTTTAACTTTTTAAGCTTTTTTCACTGCTCCTTCTTCTTTGACTTCCTCTGTTATTGTCTCTTTCACAATCACACCATCATCAATCACTTTCTTATCATCAGTTTGAGTTGCTTCCGGAGATTTAGCCTCATTTGTCTCCATTGTTGTCGGAGATTCAACCTCATTTGGTGGAGACTTTGCTTCTGTTGTTGTCAGAGATTCAACTTCCTTTGTCGGAGATTTTGCTTTCAACAAAGCTGTTTTAAGATCTTCACTAACCGGTTCGATCTTCTCGTCTTCTTTCGTTTCCTTATCTACCTTGTCCTATTAAACCATATATATATATAAAAAACGTTACATAAAGCTTGATACATATTACAATATGTTTGTGCTTAATATTGTAGTGAAACTTACTTGAAGAAACAACTTGCTAAGTGATTTCGCAGCGTCGATTTTCTGATCTTCAAGAAGTGAATCCTTGAGCTCCTCCGGTGCCGGAGCTCCGTTTGCCGACAAAACCTTTGGCTTTAGAGCACAATTCCCCATTTTCTGAATTCTCTTTACTATTTTTTTACTCGAGTTATTGTATTATTAAGACTAAGAACATGAGCTTATTATATATATAGGCATGCAGACACACATACGTCTTTGTATAATGTATATAGTTGTGCCCCCCGTCCATCTCGTTACGCGCTTCACTAGATTACGTGGTGGTGGGGATACAAAGAGGCCCAAAAGAAAACAAAAATCGATTTTTCTAAGTAATATAATTAACATTTATCAAGAACAATACATTATCATATATTTGTATATTTAGACTTTTACTCTTCTTGTTCACGTAACGAAAATGACATTTGAATGACTAATTAATGTTGAAGGTTATGGAGCAATTTGGTTCCGACTAATAAAGAGATCTAACTGTATAAAATTTTCCGAACTCGGACTTTAACAGAGTGACAATAATTCAGGTGTATAATTTTTTTTCCTAAGTAATTATGTAAATATGTTTAAGAGAATCGATTATTTAGTTCTTCAGCTTTATCTTTTTTTTTTCTACTTTGGTAATTTAAAGAAAAAGTGAGGCGAAATTGGCGTTGGACAATCTGTCTGGTGAATGTGGGGCTCTCGGATGTTTTTGGTACATTTTGTAGTTACATAATTGGTCACAGACAGAAATACTCAAGGAGCTATGCTCACATCATTATTTAAATTAATTAATGTGTTCAAGAGTAGAATGCAAGAAAGATTGGTTTCACAATTATTAGTTGGTAGGGTTTATAAGATTGATTATGTTCGTTAGAATGCAACAAACACTTCCAAATGGTTTAGTAGAATACTTCAGAGAATGATGATTAATAATTTGAGATATTCAGTATTCCCCCTACATGTTCCAAAGAGTATTATAAACCAACTAATCAAGAAAAAATGAAACCGACTTGGGAGATAACCTGATCCTAAACCAGACCAAACTGGGCCCTGTAATTGATAACACACAGTATCTTAAACAGCAGAATATCAAGCATCAAGCCACGGACAGCTTCATGATCAAGACCAATGCTAATGATGGTGTCACCGAGGAACTCCAAGTTCTAAGGAATAATGAGAAATGGGAAGAAAATCAGCCAAATGAACAAACTGATAACGATTCTGCGTTGTAATTTGCATAAAACAACAAATAACTTGACAAGTTGAACGGAAAAACAAATGCAAGAGTTAAAAAGCCCCGAAATGTGAGGATCCCAATAGCAACAGAAAGATCACTAGAACTTTGATGCAACAATACATCATCATCATCCAACAAGTCTGAGCTAAGAGAAAAAACTATTCTTGTTCACTCATTGTATGAAAGCAAGACCTAACAATTTGATTATTTTTCGCCTTATAGAGATTCCAGCAGACCCGGTGTCACAAAGGCGTGGCAAATCCTATCGCATTAAGCAGAATAACCACAAGTCAGGGAAGCAAAAACTTCAGGAAAAACACACTCAGCTAGTATTTAAGAGAATCCACATACCAATCATAAATTTCAACAAAACATGATTTTGCAAAAGAGAAGTAACCATTTCTATCAAAATTCTGTCAGATGCGGTTTCAATGTGTTCCTAATCGAAACCACATTAACACTAGTACACTGTATCCAAATTCTGGTTTTATGAAACTGTGTTCCCCCATTGACACTAATACACACTTTCTCTATCTTTATTCCACTTGGAAAAAACATGTATTTCATCGATATCATCGAGTTTCATTCATATACGAAAGCAGTTTATGTTTGTGCTAAAGAAAACAGACTCTGAATCTTGCCAATTTCTAAGTCCCATTCAATCTCTACCTTACTAAACAATACACATTCAGGTCTAATCTTATTCTCAAAATTTCTCAATTCCATTAAGAACCACTGATAAGCAGAAAACAGATTCAACCCACTAAAAAACTAACACAAATACAACAAATTTCAATTCAAAATAAACCAGAAGAAAGATTGAAAATATTTACCCTGAGAAAGCATGCTCCAACAAGAGGAATCAGAAGCAAGACTCGACTTAAGCCTAGCTGAAGCAACTGCACTATGAAATGGAACCATAGTTTCAACACTTCCCAAAGCAGACAGAACCCTTCACAATACAAAAGTTTTCAAATTAACACTAAATATCGTAGCTTTTTTTTAATAGAAATTGGAGATTAAGAAACAGAGTACTACTACTTTACCTTGAAGCACGAGGGATGGATTGAGAAGAAACGAAAGGCGAAGAAGTTGTTGCGGTGGGTTTAAGATTAAGGGTTTTTTGAGTTACGGTTCTGGATCTTGATATTAAGTTTCTGGAACCTGAGATTAAACCTGATCTACAAAATGAAGCCATTTTCTCTTGAATTGAATCTGAAGGAAGAGAAGAAGAAACACGATGACAAAGTGAATAAGAGATCACTTAAACCCTACAACTAAAACGACGTCGTTTCTAGATTTTTAAGAAATAACATAAATATGCCTGTAACTTTTAACGTTTTCATACACCCTTAGTCATTACTAATTACTATTAATTTTTTTTAGTAAAAACTATTAACCTCTTTTTGCGATAACAATTGATGCATATATGATTCATAGAACTGAAATTTTCTCTACATTTTCATTTGCTACTTGCTACTGAATATAATTATATAATAATATGATATGACTGATTTAAAAAGTATTTTTAATGCATTTGAGATCTAATCATCTTATTTAATTATCTCTATAGTTAGACTATTTTTCTTTACTAGTTGCAAAGACTTTGTATACTTTGATTTTACTCTTTAACTTATTAAGTACAAAACTTGTCCATGACCTTCATTTATCATTGTATAGTCTAATCACAATTTTATCACCAAAAAATTACTTGATAATGTCATCAATTTTGTCATTTAAGAAATAGTATCTTTCGTCTAAGATAACCACAAGTGATTAGCATGAAACCAGCAAAAAAAACTTTTTAACAGCCTAAATTTTCATGGTAGCAATACTACAATTTTATATGGATATATATATTTAGAACATTAAATTTACATGTATAATATTTTTTTTTTACAAAAATCTAAATTATTTTAAGAGACAGAGAAAGAGAAAATAAACAAATTTTAAAACTCTTTTATCCAAAAAATCCAGAATTTTTGAATAAAAAATATACAATATTGTAATTTTTTTGTTCCTAGTCTTTCTTGTCTCACATGTTCGAGGTAATCCATACCCACAAAACAAATTGATACTAATCCAACCATAAGCCAAAACCTTTTTTGGTTTTGATCACCAAAATATCATTAACTTATGTAACCTTTTATCAACAATGGAACAAATCATAAACACAAAAACAAATTTAAAGATCAAAAAGAAAAAGAAAAAAAAACATAAAGACAAATTTTTGAAAATCAAATGAAAAAAAAAAAAAAAAGTGAAAATCTTGAATCATATGGTTCATTTGTTTCTCTATACATCTTTCAAACTTCGTCGACTCGATGCTCCACGGCTACTTCCTCTCGTGGACGTTGATCCCATCTCTAAACCTTCCGCTTGAGACAAAAGACTACTTGTTCCAGCAGCCACTGGATCAGACACGCTTTGTCTCCAACTTCCAAAGACTCTTCCACTACTCGAAGAACCTCTCGAAGAACCCGTGGTACGAAACCTCTCTGATTCACTACTATCTTCTCTCACAACTCTCAAAGGATTCTCCAAGGCTTGAACTATATGTCTCATTTGTGGTCTTTTTGCTGGTTTTGGGTTTAGACAAGATCTTGCGACGATGGACATTGCCCAAACTTCTTCTAATAGGTCTTCATAGACTAGTAGAGATTGGTCTAGAATGTTTGTTAATGGCTCTTTCTCTTGTGATGAAATGTATGGTAAAATCTCTGTTACCATTTTTTTGAATTGAGGTTCTTCACATGAGCTGATTCCGAGTTTTCCCGTGATTAGCTCGAGTAGTATCTTCCCAAAACAGTAGACATCGTAAGCACATGTTGCTGTTGCTGTAGAGCCTGAAACACTTTCTTGAGAAGACCTAAAGAAAAAACAGAACCAAAATGTTGGCAAACTATATTGGATACAAAAATTTTATACTATGTGTCTGAAGTAGTGATACTTACTGGGATAATCTGCTAAGCAATCGGGAGATTTTCCGTGGACGGCCATTGTTTTCTTGATGACAAGCTTTGCTAAAGCTTCCAAGTCTAACTTCAAACTTATCATCTAGGAGAATGCTGCTTGCTTGAACATCTCTTTACATTATAAAATTCAACGTTAGTATATGAACAAATATTGTTCTGATAGCAAAAAGTGTAAAAGAGATGGTTTTGGCTTATACCTGTGGACAATGGGCGGTGAACAGTCATGATGCAGATAAGAAAGTCCCTCGGCTGCTCCTAATGCGATCTTGAGTCTTGTGATCCAATCAAGAGACTTTAATCCGTCGTCGACAATGGAGTTGGATTTGTAGAACAAGCAGCTTGGTAAATCTCTATTTGGCATGTACTTAAACACCAAGAACTTATGTGTTGTGCTCTCTAAACAGTTTCCAAGAAATGGGACTATTCTCGGATGAGCAAACCGGCTAAAGAAATCCATCTCGGTAAGACCTGTTTCGCTATTCTTTGCCGCTTCCAAGCTGATTCTTTTCACAACAATCTGAACTCCAGTTTCTAAAACTCCCTTAAAAATATCCCCTGATTTACCTTTCTTGATCAAATTCGAATCCCGGAACTCCTTAGTGGCATTGATAAGCTGTTGATAGGTAAACGTCGATGCAAGACTCGCAATGTTTATAGAGACTGCTCCTCCTCCTCCTCCTCTTCCGGAGGGAAGTGATTCATCAGGAGGCAATGGACCAACACCTCTCCCTCTATGATGATTAGTACTAGTCGATGATCTGTTTCTTCGACGGACACATAAACTCACTGTTTTTGGTAACAATATGAGAATGAAGATAAGCAAAATAGACCCTCCAACTACAGCAACAATAACTATAGTCTTGTGTCTTAACCAGAAAGATTTGGCCTTCTTTGTCTGCTCAGGTTGCGGTCCGAAGTTGTCGAAAACCAATCCCTTGTTGGAGTAAAACGAGGCGCAATCCGACAATTGCCTCTGGTTCACTGGTCCCTGAAGACAATTGTTACTCAAGGAAGCATTGGAAGGGACAAACTCAGGAACTTTACCTTCAAAATAGTTTCCTGACAGATCAACAACTTGGAACCTCCTCAGTAAATCCGTGAGATTGCCATAAAACATGTTCCCGGATATGTTAAGCATTGAGACAGTAGAAACAGAACCAACAGTACTATTAGGCAGCACATCAGAGAAGTGATTTCCAGAAAGATCAAGCATCTCTAGCTCCGGTAAAGACCATAACCCGGAAGGTAAAAGACCGATGAAACCACTTCCTCTCAAGTCAACAACCTGTAGTTTACTCAATAAACCAAACAGATCCGGAGGTAAAGATCCCGAAAGGCGATTTCCGGCAATCATAAGTGTCTGCAAGCTCCTTAACCCTCTCAATTCCGATGGAACAGAACCAGACAGAACATTGAAGCTTAGATCAAGATCAACCAAACCAGAAATATCTCCAAGTGACAGAGGTATCGAAGAAGACAAAGCGTTACTCGAAAGATTCAAACGTTGAAGCTTAGAGAGTGCTCCAATACCACCAGGAATCTCACCATCCAACAAGTTAGACGAAAGATCAAGAACCGTAAGACGAGATAGCAGAGTCAAACTTACAGGAATAGTTCCAGTGATTGAACAAGAACTAAGGTCCAAAACTTCCAAAGTCAACAAACTTGATCCAAACCAAACTGGTATAGAACCAGGAAGAGAGAACCTCGAGGCATTAAAAGACGATAAACGAGTGAGATTAACAAGAGAATCAACAGCGAATTGCGGGTTCTGATTCCCAATTCTCGTTCTACTAAACCCTGAAATGTTAATTCCAACTACACTACCGTTCCTATTACATATTACACCGTTCCAATTCAGACAAGGATTGCCTTTTAAAGGCCAATCTCTACTTCTTATACCAAGAGAAGACCTTAACAACAAAAGAGCAGACTTCTCATCTGAAATACTTATCTTTTGCTCTTGCTCCAACGTTGACTCAAACAAAAAGAAGATGAACAATAACAAGATTGTCTTCTTCAATACCACCATGGTTTTGATGATCAATCAAATCAAAATCCCCTTCATTACACAGATTCAGAATCTTCACGGTTTATGAACAAAACCCATCACTCAAATATAACCGAATATTTGTTTCAATCAAAAGAGGAAACTTTCTTTTTGTGACTTTCTATTTTCTTCTCTCTGTATATCACTGCGACTTTCTTGCAAATCTTCTTCTATTCATTTTACAGAACCAAAAAACTATTGTTGGTTTACCAATCATTTTCTTTCTCTCTAACTCTTCCATTTTGTTTTGTCTAGATTTAGAGAGAGAAAAGTCTAAAATAATACAAAAACCAGTTAATATAATTTAATATTTCGTTGATGTAATCTTTTTAAAAAACACAACTGTTCTTAAGATAGAGAAAGGTTTTATGTTACTGGTCAAGAACAACGGCTGATTCAAAAGTGTAAGATTGGATCTTTTTCTTTTGGGTTATATACGTGCACGTTCCCAAGATTTATGGTTATGTGTCACACTTTTCAACTGATGGAGAAGTTTTGATACGCCGTCGTTTTTTGGGAGAAGTTTTGGTGAGAAGTGTTGAAAACGGTGCCGTTTTTATGAAGTTTGACTCTCAACTAATCCCCGCCCAAGAGGCTAAGACAGGTTAACGAACTCTTTTAAAACAAACATTTTTAAAAACAACAATTATTGTATTTTGCTGATGTTTGCTTTGTACTATATTGATGATAGAATTTGTTATGAACTAACACTATTATTGACTAAATTCTATATTATTTGTTAGTTAAAAAAAAAAAACCAAGATGTTATTCATAATAAAAGTACTAATATTTGTGTTATGACTTATGAGAAAAAAATGTCGCTTTTATAAAAAGTCTACGATCATTTTTCATATGACGTGCATAACCTTTCGTTGTTTTTATTCCAGAGGTTTTTTATATCTTTCAATTATTGATTTTTCTTATTGAGATGAAAAGGTAATTAAGTTTCAGGGTTTACGATCGAAAGCTAAATATATTATAAGAGAAAATTATCACTACATAGTACGCATTTAATCACACATAAACAATGTGACAATAAGTGTCAATATTTAAATACGACATGATTATTAATTTCATTTTTCGTGAAAGTTAAGCCCATCAGACTGCACCCGTGAAATGAGTAAAAAACATTGTGGCCCTAGAGCAATTCGGCCCAGTGCTCGTCTCCACTCTGTTGACTTTAATGTATCTAGTAGTATATGATAACTAAAACATATTATGTTGGTTACAAACTGTTGTTTTCTAATGACCACATTAGATAAACATTAGAATTGTAGCCAATTCTTCATCATCAGTCAAAATTTGGTACTAATTTATACATATATGAAAGTAATCTGATAATAAATTATGTCAGTCAAACTATATCTCAAATACATATTGAATGTATTCAAATTTCAGTGATTAGAGAAGTAAATTAGATAGATGATTTAATATGGTTGTGTGACTGTAATAAAAAACACCTAACGTTACTTGAATATATATCATATAATTTAGTTAATATGATTGATATGAACAAACTGAAAAGGTAAATTAGCTTCTTCTTTTTTTGCAAAAACAAAATAGCTGAAAATGTATTAATTTTATTATTTTTAAAGAGAAAAACAGGAAAAAACAAAATGTATGTTTTATAAAAAAAATATATGAATTATAAAACGAAAATTTGAGAAAAAGAGGTAAATTTTAACAATCGTACGGAACTCTCTTCTAAAGGACGTTCTTAATATGTGTCCCAAGAAGATACCATCGAGCATTCAAAATAGCCTCAGAAGTGTTAAATAATACCATCTCTAGTTAAAGAATGTGTAAAGTATTACTGATAGATGGATAAATATCAACTATTTCATGTCATCCTCTAATAAAACTTTTCATACCATGACTAATATCTGGCTATAATTATTGTAATATGAAGAATTTTTTTTTGAAAAAATCACCAGACAATAAAAGGAATAACATAAGTAAATATATGTTGACAAATAAAGGCAAAATATATATGTTTTTTTATTATCATTACAAAAGTAAATCTCATAGACATAATTTACAGGCATTAAAACCATCTTAATTATTTTATTTTATTTTGTTTCCGTACATATAAATCACACAAAATATGTCCAACTGGTGATTCATGTTGGAATAATATTGTTTACATCAGAAATTCGGAAGTTACCAACTACTTTTTGTTTTCTTTTATAATTTAAGTTGCATTTGAAATATTACATTTATTTAAATTCAAAGGTAATGTAGACATCACAAATGATTTAATAAATATAAGTTTTGTAACCCATATCTCATGTTTTATCAAATCGTTACAGTTAAATATTGTTTAATCGTAGAAGAAGTATACTAAGCACAAGGAAATCTGTTGACATCTTTACTACATCTACACAAATAAAGCCGTCAGACCCACTGGGCTAAAACATCCACAGAGGCCCAAAACCACTAAACAAAGGACAGACCCGATATTGTCCCGGAGATATTTTTTGCTCGAATCGTAGTTTTATACTCTCCCAAAACCTAGAAAATATCTAACCCTAGTTAATCCAATCACGTCACCTTGATGCTTCCTGAAGATTTGATGCTGAGTTGCTTGGCCCGCATCTCAAGATTGTACTATCCGATCCTCTTTCTTGTCTCCAAGAGCTTTCGCTGCCTTGTTAATTCACGGGAGCTTTATGAGACTCGATCACTCTTAGGCCGCACCGAGAATTGTCTATACGTGTGTTTCACGTCGCGACATGACAGGAACTCTCACTGGTTCACTCTTTGCCGGAGACCAACCGATAGATACTCCAAGACAAATGATGAAAGTGACAATATGTTGGTCCCAATTCCATCTCTAGAATCTCATTGTTGGGACATGCATGCTGTTGTTACCGTTGGTTCAGATATATATGCCATTGGTAGATGTACAGACAATGAGCCCTTGTCTAGGGTCTTCTTCATGGAACATCTGTCTCACACGTGGTGCGAGTGCCCAAGCATGCTTGTGGCTCGGAAGTTTCCTTCTGTCTGTGTTCTTGATGGAAAAATCTATGTAACAGGTGGCTGCGAAAATCTTGATTCCGTAAACTTTATGGAGGTGTTTGATACCAAAACCAAAACTTGGGAGTTTTTGCCCACTAGTGAAGAGTTACGTGGAAGCTCTAGGTACGAAACCATAGTGTTGGAAGGAAATGTTTACGTGTTGGTTGTCGATAAATATGTAGGTTTTAAGCAGCACAAGGGTAGATGGAGAGAGACCGATATAGCATTGAATAGAGTATGGGGTCGTAATTCTCCAATTAAGTATGAGACATGGACATCACCATCTTATTGCGTGATAGACAACGTGTTCTACTGTTTCAATGACCCAATGATAATCTGGTATGACTTTAATGACAGAGTATGGAGGGATTTGAAGGGATTGGAAGGACTACTTGGACGTGGTTACATTAAATTGGCAAACTATGGTGGTGGAAACATGGTGATTTACTGGGAGAAGTATGTGCCGTATTGTAACGTTCAGAACATACCAATCTGGTGTGCAGAAATTTCAATTGAAAGGCGTCATAGTAGGGAGATTTGGGGGAAAGTTGTATGGTCCGGGGTTGTGTATATAAAATCTGAGCACTATACAATGAAGCATGTTCTTGGTATTACTGCTTGATGAACGACTCTTGAAACCAGTTTCGGTGTGTAATGACTAATAAATGACATCAAAAATTCATTTAATTTGCATTCTTTTATATATCTACGGTTTCAATATATGTGCCAGGGGTGGGCATTCGGTTTTTCGATTTGGTTACGGTTCGGTTCTTCGGTTTTTGGCAAAATAGAACCAAACTGATTTTTGGTTCGATTCGGTTCAGTTATTCGGTTCAGTCGAGGTATACAAATTAGGGAACTGAATATGAACCAAAAACCAATTTTGGTTCGGATAAATATCCTAAAGAACCGAAAGAACCGAACCGAAATCAAAAGAACCGAACCGAAACCACTAAAATAACCCATCCGAAATCGAAAAAACAAATCAAAACCTCAAAAATCTCTAATTAAATTGAAATAACCGAACCAAAACTTACAAAATAACTATAATTAAACATAATTAAAAAAATATCTGAAAATAATACTAGAATTCTATAAAAAAAAAGTAAAATAAAACACTTAAATATGCGGATCATCGGTTCCAATTCGGTTCCTCGATTCGGTTCTAATTCTATTACAGTTCTTCGGTTCTAATTTTGTTCCAATTCTTCGCTTCTAGATATTTAGGAACTGTTCGATTCTTTCGAAAAATCAGTTCTAATTCGGTTTTATTTAGTTCTTTCGTTCCGGTTACTAATGCATAAAATTATGTGGTATATATCATTGTATTTTGTAATTGGTGCTTATATTTTTTACATTAAAATCTCATAATATATTATATAGTAGATTACAAGAAATGTCGTGTGTTGGTCTTATTAACCAATATCTCATGCTTTATCAAATCGTTACAGTTAAGCATTGTTTAATAGTAGAGTCAGAGTCTATACTAAGCACATGATTAGACGACAAAACCTTCCCCCAAATCTCTCCTCCTTCACGCCATTCCAATTCAATCTCAGTACACGTAATCTTTGTCACATCTGCACCGACACTAACCAAAACCGCGAGCTTACCACCATAATTCGCCAATCTAGACCACGATTCAATATCAGGCAGATCATCTTCAACACCTTTCAAAACTCTCAAAATCTTGGTAACCGGATCATAAACTTTGATATCATTCTTCTCACCAAAAGTACACAACATGTTGTCAATAACACAGGAACCAACTTTCCATCCTTTGTTCAACTCCGTTTCTATCTCCCAACTATTTTCCTTAGGATCATACACAAAGCTATTGCTACTATCCATGACATAAATCTTCTCATCCATTACAAAGCTCTTGATCGTTCTCTCGTTCATCATTTCCTCATTACAAGGACCCGAGACACTCGTCCATGTTTTGGTCTTAATATCGAACATTTGGATCCAATCATCAGTACAAGATTGAGCTTTACACCCTCCTATCACATATACATTGCCATCTATAACACCAGTAGCCGCCATGCCACGTGCTACACGCATGTTTGGGAGGACACAACTTGTGTGAGAACGACAATCCACGACAAAGAAATTAGATGTGACTTCTTCATCGATACACCCACCGAAAACGTAAATCTCATAACCAATAGAGACCACAGAAGATCCCCAATGAGGAAGAGAAGGGAAAGAAATAATAGGAAGCAATGTTGATTCGTTCTTGAAAGGTTTTGGATTGAGAACGTACCAACGAAGAGTTGTTTCGAGATAAAGTCTCAAGGCGACGTAAAGAACGTTTTCAGTGTGGAGAAGTGAACGTGCATGGTAAATTTGATGGTGTGAAGTGATGAGACTAGCAAAGGGTTTGGAGACAAGAGAGAGTGCTGGATAGTAACTTCTTGGAACGAATGCGAAACAGTTCATAGACATTTCGTTTGGTAGAGGAAGACCCGAAGATAAAGAAGAAGAATCATCACAATGAAATGACATTTTTAGTAGTACGTATGAATGCATCGACTTGCTACATGTAGATTTATATAGATTCTTTTGGAAGAAGAAGAGAAAATACACAAACGTTTGGTTTTCAAATACATTGATTGGTTTTAACTTTTAATGTCTTAATAATTGTCTTTTTAATTGTTGTTTACATTCAAATCATACGTTTCGAGACGGTAATCCTACTATCACTAATCACATTCATTGCAAAACTAGTGTCTAGGGCGTTATGAATTTCAATTTGTGTAAACTGAACCGTTTTGGTCTAAAAAAAACCAGAAGAAATTGATCTGTTACCTAGCTAACCAGAGAACCCGAACCGTTTATATGCATGTTGACATCTTTACTACCCACTGGGCCAAAACATCCACACAAGCCCAAACACCACTCAAACAAAGGACAAAACCGTCATTTCCTCAAAACGATATTTTTTTCACGGAGATAACTTTGTTCCTTCTCCCTCACATCATGTGGTGGGCCTATCCACAAAGACTAAACCCAAATCAAATAATAATCCCAAAACCCTAGAAAATATCTAACCCTAGTTAATCAATCACATCCCCTATAAATTAAACCTTATTCTTATCATCTCAAATCACACAAATCACAAATCTCTCTTTTCTTTTTCTCTTATCCCAAAAAAAAAAAAATGTCTGCAGAAGTTGAGTACCGGTGCTTCGTCGGAGGCCTAGCTTGGGCCACAAATGACGAAGAGCTTCAACAAACTTTCTCTCAATTCGGTCAAGTTGTCGATTCTAAGGTCCGTTGATTACAACACACAAAAGAGATGAACAATCTCCCGGAGATTCCGATGATTCTGATTCTCTCTCGCCGGATCTGGAAAATTTTCTGTTTCCCGATCTAGTTGTTGATTACTGTTACTATGATTTCGATTCGATTCTTAAAAAATGTTACTTGTTACTGTTGTTATTTGACTCGGAAATCGGTACGTTCATCTTCCTGCTTCTATGAGCTTGGAGATCGATCGATTTTTAATATTATTGTTTTTTTTTTTTTGTTGATTTTGGATTTGATTTTTTGTGGATCTGTGGTTGTTGATTTTTTTTGAATTTGTGATTTGGTTTTAGATTATCAACGATCGTGAAACTGGAAGATCTAGAGGATTTGGATTCGTGACTTTTGCTGATGAGAAAGCGATGAGAGATGCGATTGAAGAAATGAATGGAAAAGAGCTTAACGGGAGGACAATCACTGTTAACGAGGCTCAATCTCGTGGATCTGGCGGCGGTGGAGGAGGTCGTGGTGGTGGTGGTTACAGTAGAGGAGGCGGTGGTGGTGGATATGGAGGCGGTGGTGGTGGTTATTCTGGAGGCGGTGGTGGTGGTTACCGTCGTGAAGGAGGTGGTGGTGGTGGATACTCTGGAGGTCGTGGTGGTGGTGGTGGTGGTGGTTACCGTCGTGAAGGTGGTGGTTACGGTGGTGGTGATGGTGGTTACGGAGGTAACAGTGGTGGTGGTGGAGGTGCATGGTAATCGGAGATCTGATTTTCCGGTTTAGAATTTGGTTTATTTTGCGTTGTTTCCGGTTTGGTTCTGTTTCTGGTTTGGGTGTTCTCTCTGGTTTACTTTTTTGATGATGTAACGCATCGTTTAATAGTCTTGATTGCCTAAAAAACGAAATGTTATAAATTCGCGTGTTGTTCACTACATTATTATATAAAAAGGTTGCTTTTGACCATGTCCGACATTTTTTCATTAACACTTTAACATAATTCGTGGAATCGTTAGTGGAGATAATTATGTTATTATTTGGGAGATAATTTAAACTAAATATGTACTGTATTTTACGAATCATTAGATATTGTGCTGATTTGATAAGGCTAAAAGTGATACGTGTAGTGGAATATTCTCTGTCCATTTTGAAGTCATTATTTTTTATTTTATTTTTCTGTCGGCATCTAACTTTAATAATTATTGAATATACTTTTCGACTTTTCCAAGGTTATATTTTGTTTTAGGCTTTTAGGCTCTAACTTATTAGTAATTGTGTGTGGAAGTAAATGTTGATAAATGTGTCTTTTTCCCAAATTCCAATGATTCTCTGTCATTTAAATCTCAAAATCAATGTTGCATTTTCATAAAAACAGAAACAAAAATCTCTACTTTGGGAAATTCGAATATCGAGCACTTTTGTCTACTGACAAATCTGTGCATAGTGGGTCTGGTCCAATAATGTTCTGCTTACGTACACTCCCCCCAAGTGACAATAATCTACTCTACACCATTAAGAAAAATACGCAACCTTAGCAAATGTGTATAAAGATAATGAATATTTCCATGTCCTAACTTCTCATGATCAAAGATTATATATAATAGCTAAGAGGTTCTGAACCTAGTTCATATATTCACTCATGTATAAGATCAAAGTATGTTATATGTTTTAAGCTAAACAATAATTGAGCTACTACTGCAAAAGGAGCAAACCACTTGGGTAAGGAATATAATACTTAAATGTTTTCGCTAGAAAATGCTTTACTCCACCAATGATCAAGGTCTAAGCAACGTGTTTCATATATGGCCATTATAAGGAGAAAAATGGAACTTGAAGCTGGAGATATGGAATCAAATCCACCAATGTAACTCCTTTCATTTAGCAAAAGCAAGATGCAAAGTATCTGTATTATGTAATCAACCATTTCAAATGTTTATCTTCTTCATGTTGTCATTTTAAATTTAAACGTGGAGATATGTGAGTACATGGGATAAGAATATGTATTGTGAAATGTCTACTTGCAGAATTCCATAGCAACTTGAAGGAATATATAATGCTACTTGCAAAATTCCATAACATTCTTTTATCTGGTTTTCGACTTTTGATCATTCCTGTAAAGTAGTGTATCTTCCTCTGATCTAGCCCAAAACCATGGCAATCTCTTGAGTGCTCAGAACCTAAACTTTGTGGTAATATTTGTACTACAACTACAAGTATCTTATAAGTTATAAGGGGCATAAATGGCTGTATATCAAGAAAAGAGACTATAATGTAACCATGCTAAAGAATCTATGCCAAGGCATTAGACCATGTTTCTTTGTAAAATACCTTTTAGTATGACATGTTTGGACTTGTATATATGGGTTGGCACATAAGTTTGCCGAAATAAGCATAGCTACCAAACTTCAAGGAGAGTTGACCTTTTTCATATCACTATACAGACAAGTTTATCCGGTATGCAGAGCATCCCTGAGGTCCCATGAACGATAAAGTATGATCATGATCAACTTTCATGCAAAGAGAGTTTTGGTTCAAGAGAGAATCCATAGAAAATGGTGAACACATGAACATTTACATCCAGTGTTATATACATATACAAGCTATCGCAGCAAATTACGTAGCATTCGTTATAAGAAATCTTTAGAGTCTATGAAAATTTAATTATTTGCAAGTATGTAGTGTTCTAACCAAATATACCAAAGATGAATACTAACATAACATTGTCAAAAAAAATTCATGCTTCATATAGAATTGAATGTGAGAACATGTTGGAGTGAAAATAACTTAGAATCACATATTACTAATTGCTAAGGATCTTAAGATACCGATCTCCACCATATTTGTTGATATTCCTATGGAGAAAAGGACATAAAATGCGCTTCATATTTACAAGATATTTGTAACAAATTGCACTTCACATACACTCAACTTTATATCTCTATAAAGAAGAGGAAGCCTTCTTCCACATCAATACACAAATCATCCTCTTGACTTGTAACCTTTGTCATAAATTCAGTATACATTTTCACAATGGCATCAAGCTCAATGTCTGCTCGCAACTCTGGCTCGTGGACCGCTAAGCAGAACAAAGCCTTTGAACAAGCTCTAGCAACTTACGACCAAGATACTCCAAACCGTTGGCAAAATGTTGCCAAAGTCGTGGGTGGAAAAACAACAGAAGAGATTAAGAGACACTACGAACTTCTTATAGAAGATATCGACAGCATAGAAAACGGTCATGTTCCATTCCCGAACTACAAGACTACTGGAAGAGTGATTCATGAGGAAAAGAGGTACATATTGTCCTAAATTTCGACACATTGTGCTAATGAAGATAACATTTATAGAGACTATACTATATCAATGTCTCTAAATAATTAAATCTTATTTATGTTATGCAGGATGAGAAATATGAGACTGCAGTGAAAAAAACAAATGTAATATCAGAATAAAAGAGGATTCATTGATCATATCGATTCTTCTCTCGAACATGTTAATGGAGAAATGTTGTTTATTTTGTATTTTCTATGTTTCCAAGAAAGCTTGAACGCTATGACCATTGGATGATTAAAACACTGAATTTTTGTGTATTAACACACTGAATTAGAGTATTTTTTGGAATGATCTCTAATGGTGTCCAAAATGCAATAACATTGTTTATCATATGGTAATTTTATAAAAATATTCAATTTCCGTGTGTGTTAATCCATCAAATTTTTGATTTTCGATTTTTTTTTTTAATCTCTGAGTGTCCAAAACATTATAGCATTGATATCATTTGATAATTTTAATAAAATTCTCAACTTTCATGTGTATTAGCCCACCAAATTTAAGTTTTTTAAAATTTTTTTTTTATACAATCTCTAACAGTGTCCAAAATATTATAACACTTATATCATTTGGTAATTTTAGAAATTACTCAATTAAATTTCACCAATCAAAATTGGATTTGTGATATTCAAAGCCTTTCAGTCGAGTTTCCAACAATCCAATGTCTATGGACACCATAAAGATTGAATTCAAAAGCTCATGTATTAGCTCGACAACCACCGTTGCACAATGTTTCTGTTACTTATTCATTACTTCCCGTTGTATTTAATCCATTGTACAGTTCGAATATTCGATTCAAAATTAATAAAGCTATAATGATGATTAGGGGTGGACATTTCGATTTAATTTGGGGTTCGGTTCAGATTCGGGTTCAATTTTGGTTTGGGTAAATTCGGTTTTAGTAAAACACCAACCAAATTCCAACCAAAATTAGTTCGGTTTGATTCAGTTTGATTTGGTTTAATTCGGGGTGATTCATTTCGGATTCGGTTTAGTCCAGTTTGGGTTGGTTTTAGTTCGATTTTTTTTAAAAAGAAATTCATATAACATGAAATTAAAATCTTAAATCATAGTAACAAAAAAATAATAAGAGCTTGTAAAAGAATTCGGTTTTATAAAAATAAATAAATAAGATACGACACTTTCTTTCGCACATAGAAAATAAAGGAGAAGAGTTATTGACAATTAGGTTAAAGATTTAAGAAAAATAAATAAATTTCATTAATTATACTACAAAAGAAAAAAAAATGAATCATATTATTATTCACTAAATCTAGTTTTAGGAAGTAGGAATCCATTATATATATATATATATATATATATA
>OVAP01001519.1:0-23490 GCA_900406295.1 Aurinia saxatilis | reverse complement strand
TTTTGCGTGGAAACCGGCCCTCGCAAACGACGTGCTTTCTTGTAGTGAGAGCTGTAATCCCATCCAGACCTGGGGATTTTTCCGGATGCATGGTAATTAATGCTTTCCGGACCTCTTCCTCTGCTATTTCCTTCATCATATCCCGATTCATAGCATATGTTACCTTTAGGTCTATCGCTTGTAAAATCTCATAGGCATCGTCCGTCGCAGACGATGTGAACAGTCCCTGGAAGTATTCCGTGGCCACCTTTTCCAATCCCATCTCTGTCTCAACCCACATCCCCATGGGATCTAACAACCTCGTTATCCTGTTACGAGTTCTTCTTTGCTTTGTTACCGCATGGAAAAAATTTGTAATCTTACTCCTTCCTTTAACCAGATATTGTTACTTTTCTGTTTCCAATATAATTCTTCCTCCTTATAAGCCTGCTGAAGTTTGGTCGTAATAGCTAAAATCTCATCTTGAGAAGCCGAATCATCCTATTTGGCCTCTTCGAGTGCGTCTTTTAACAGCGCTATTTGCCTGTCCAGGCAGTATATAATTTTTACGCCACCACGAAATGACGTTCCGACAATTCTCAATTTTTTCGACAAAAACATGTAGTCCAAAAACTCCTTGTTCTGTTCCATCAAACTGTTATCGCTTCCTGTAAACCTTCCTTACCCACCCAACGTTTATCAAAACTGGAAGGATTTCTTCCTGGACGGTTCGTGCGCGTAAAAGAGACCCAACATCGGTCTGTGGTCGGACCCAATCATTTGCAAATATTTAACCGCAGAGGAGAAATATTTGCAGTGCCATTCCTCATTACCCAATGCCCGATCTAATCAACATCTAATTGTTTGCTTTTTCCGTACCCCATTTTTCTGTGTGATACGGTTTCCCTGCCAAGATAACTTATTCCAACAATACTGAAAGTCCAGCATTCCGCAATGACTTATCATATTATTAAATGGAGCAAAATATCTGGCCGACCTTAATGGACCTCCTTGTTTTTCATGATTTCCAATTATCTCATTAAAATCTCTTATCATTAACCATGGTGCCAAACGATAACACTTAAATCATGTAAGTGATCCCAAACAATACCTCTTTTCTTGATGACATGATCTCCGTAAACAGAAAAATATAATTTTTTTGGAACTCTTGTTTTATATTTGAAAATTGTAAAATTAACAAAAAAAAATATTTCACCTAAATTCAATTATTATCTTTAAACGATAAAACTTTATATCTCTTACAATACACGTTCAAAACGTTAGTAAAACGATGGAAAAATATATAAATTATAAATGTATTCATCTAGAAATAGACTTTTTTCATCTATTATAGACCCAAATATACACTTAAAACTTATGACGTATATAAAACTGTAAATTATTTTTATAATTTATGGGGAAAAACAGTATAATATATATACACATAACTACACATACTGAAAATAAATAAGCAAAACTATAACATATTGGAATGGAGGGCGATATTTGACATATTTAAATGACTTTTTGTGCTTGTTTGTGTCGTGAGATTTAATTACAAGTCTGTGAACCGTTTGTGTGAGTGTGTGTGTGTGTTGTGATGATGATTTTGAGATGAGTAGTCTTATTGAGGATTGGATTTGAATTGTTAAAGTTCGGTATGAAGTTTATTGTCGTTAGGATATGTTTCATTTGCATCATGGCACCTTAGGAGTGAATAGGGGTGAACACCCGTGGAGGTGGAGAAAGGTCTTCGGACTCGTGTTGTGTATGAGGACTAGTGAGAGCAATTCAGGTGCATATTGATGTGCATGAACAGTGGAATGTGTGTATGTTGGTGAAAGTCGTGTATGATTGTTTGTGGTACTTGTTGTGCTTGTGTGTTTACGTGAGGTGGTGTTATTCGTAGGGTTAATTCTGACTGAGTAATTGTGAATTACTCACCCTTCTGCCGTCTTTCTCTCCAAAAGGGGTGTATTGGCCATAAATATAGTGTGTTTGGGAAATCTTAGTTGTTTTCTTTAGACCATCTTATGCTTATACCAACTGGTTAAGTTTTGAATGAATGAATTTATAATGAAACACTTTCTCAAGACAAGCAAGAACTAGGTGAAGACTCACAAGGAAAACCAAAAAATATGTAATGATGTGTATGTTACTATTCCGATCAAACCACAAGAAGAAGAATTTACCTCCAAGTCCTATAGGTTTACCGGTGATCAGATACCTCCATGTTGTCAAATAACCTATTCACCGTACACTCCGTGACCTTTCTCGAAACCCCGACAATGGTTTTCTCTCTGGTTAGCCTCAAGTGGAGCCGTAATCGTCACGTTAGAGGAGTTCTTAAGTGGCGATTTCTTTCCGGTTCTGAAGTTATTTGATTTCGATGGACACATTAAGAGAGTGAAGAAACTCGGTTCAAAATTGGATAACCTTATGCAGAATTTGATCATGAGCATCATAGAAACAGAGGATAAACTATAGTGAACATCAGAGGGTTCAATAATTCATCAAAGCATAGTATACCGAAGGATTGGGTAAGGGATTCATCTTTGTAGTTTGGTTGTATTTTGGATAGGAGAGTTCAAGAATCTCGCGGTCAGGAGATTGTAGCATATGTGTTTAAGGGCTGAAGTTTCTATGAAAGGTATAGTTATAAATAATGGTTTAGGAAGGATTTGGGTGGTGAGGGGAGATACTAAAGTTCTTCACGTTAACAACACACAACATGTAATTACAGTTTCTATCAAGTTATACGGGTGTTTAGATGAAATTCTTTTACTCATTTGTATATGCTGCAAGTTTAGAAAATAAAAGAGAGGATTTGTTGCAGGACTTACAGAACCATAGTTATTCTGATTTTTTCTAAAATAAAGCTTGGTTAATTTTTGGGGATTTTAATGAAAGTCTGAGTATTGATGAGCATTCAAATTATGAGGATATCTTTACTATACCAGTGCGAGTGAGGGATTTCCAAGAGTTAGTATGAGATTGTCAACTGGAGGATTTAAAATATCATGGCCCTTTTTTACATGGAGTAATAAGATGGATGAGGGAATCATATGTAAGAAGCTTGATAAGGTATTAGTGAATAAGGAATGGAATATTGGATATCCGGATGCCTATAGTGTTTTTGAATGTGGTGGTTGATCAAATCACATGAGGTGTCGAATTAATATGGGAAAGTGGCATGGTTCAATCAGAAATAATTTCAAAATTTCCAATACATTGATACATCATCCAGAGTTCTTACCAACTGTTGGAGAGTTTGGGGAAATACTGAGGTTCATTTTTAGTCCACTTCTGCAATCTACATGTTTTCGAAAAAAATGAANGGCTAAGCAAAGACTTACTTTGATGAGTCCCTATTCTGAGGCGGTTAAGGAAGAAGCTAGAGCATATCATCTTTGGAAAACATATCAGAAGTTGAGTTGAAGTATATAAAGCAAAAGTCCAAATCAACTGGCTTAAAGCGGGGAATGGAAATAATTCCTTTTCCCTCAAAGCTGCTAAGGAGAAACATGCAAAGAATACCATTGAGGAGATAATTTGCAGAGATGGAAGTATAATGAATCTGAAAGAGGAAATAAAAACAGAAGTAGTGGATTTTTTGTAAGACTTTCTTAAGAACGAGCAAAGAGATTATGAAGGGATGTGTGAGGAAAATTTAAGAGAGTTACTAGAGTTTACTTGTTCATAACAGGAGATACAATTTTTGAAGAGAGAGGGGTGATGGATGATGAGATAATGAAGGTTTTATTTCACATGCCAAATAATAAAGCTTCATGTCATGATGGTTACACAATGGAGTTTTATAAAGCTTTTGGGAGCATTATTGAGAAGGCTTTTAGCACTGCAGTAAGGTCTTTTTTCTTTACTGGTTTTTTGCCTAAGGGGATTAATTTTACTATTTTGGTTTTGATTCCAAAGAAAGTACATGCCCGAGAGATGAGGGATTATAGGCCACTCTCTTGCTGCAATGTTTTTTAACAAAGTCATTTCAAAACTACTTGCCAACATGTTAAAAGGTATACTTCCAAATTCCATATCTGCTAATCAATATGCGTTTGTGAAGAACATATTGTCAGTGGAAAATCTCTTGTTGGCTTCAGAATTGGGAAGAATTATTACAAAGACTCTGTCTATCCAAGGAGTGGTTTGAAGATTGACATTTCAAAAGCTTTTTGACACTTTCAAGTGGAGTTTTCTGTTAAATACACTCTGATCTCTTGTTTCCCCTTAGATGTATGTTAACTGGATCAAAGTGTGTATCTATAGTGCATCTTTTTCAGTATAAGTCAATGGAAACTTCCAGGATATTTTCAAAGTATGAGAGGGCTTAGACATGGATGTTCTATCTCTCCTTATCTTTTTGTCATTTGCATTAATGTTCTTTCTAAGGTTCTGGACAAAGCAGCTAAGTTTAAACTTATAGATTATCACAACATGTGTAAAAGCTTAAACTTACTCACTTGAGCTTTGCTATGACATTTTAGTATTTGCGGATGGTAAAAAGAAATCAGTAGAGGAAGTTGTGAAAGTTTTTGATGGGTTTGCAGTAAGATCAGGTTTAAAGATTAGCATAGAGAAATCTACCCTCTATGTGGCAGGTCTTTCAGATGAGAATCAAGAGGATATCACTCCTCATTTTCCTTTTTCAGTGGGTAAGCTACCAATCAGATACTTTGGGGCTACCTATGATTACAAAGCATATGAAAGCTGCATATTATATACCACTCTTGTAGTCCATAAGAAATCTTATTAGCTCTAGGAAAGTCAGGTCTCTTTCTTTCTCAGGTAGGCTTCAAATGATTGCTTCTGTCCTTACAAGCATTACCAACTTTGTGCTCACAGCTTTCATAATACCAAGAAAATGTGTAAGGGATATTGAGAGTTTGTGTGCGGCGTTTCTTTGGTCTGGACCTTTTTAAATGCTAAGCTCAATTGGCTAGAAGTTTGTACTCCAAAATCTTAGGGTGGTTTGGGGTTGAAAAGGTTGAGAGATGTGAATCTGGTAATGTGTTTGAAGCTCATTTGGCGCATTTTTTTACTGCAAAAGAAGTCAATGTGGGTTAATTGGATTCAATTTTATTTGATTCAAAAGAGTTGGAGAGTACTTCTAAAGGTTCTTGGATGTGGAAAAAGCTACTTAAGTATAAGAATAAATAAAATGAGTTTTGCAAAGTGATCGTGGGTAAGCTTGGTGACACTTTTTCTGGTTTGATGTACGAAGTGACTTAATTGGGAAGACTTTGGAGAAGGTAGGAGACAGAGGCTTAATTGACACGAGAATTTCCAAAGATATAAACTCAGAAATACCAACAGGAAAGTGTAAAAGAAGTCATAGAACAAACCCTCTTAATTAGATAGAAGAAGAATTGGGGAATGTTCTTGAGACTAGGCCGGATGCACAAGAGGATGTGAGGCTTTGGCGGGTAAATGCATATACTTTTAAAGCTATAGGTTTTTTGCAAAAGAGCATGGGCACAAATCAGAGATATCAAACCAATGGTAAACATGGCAGGGGTATTTGGTTCAGACATGCCACACCAAAACACTCTTATATTGTGTGGCTGGCTATTCAAAACAGATTAGTCACGTAAGACAAGATGAAGAATTGGAACATTGGTATTGATCCTTGATGTTTATTTTGCAAGGGAAGAGATGAGCCTATAGAGCACTTGTTCTTCAGTTGTAAGTATTCAACTGAGGTGTGGTTAAGATTAACAAAATGTCTGGTGCTTCAGAGTTACACAACAGATTGGCTTTGTATACTTTAAATTATCTTGGATGAGGAGGGTAGGAAAGCTCAAAAGTTCTTGACAACGTATGTATTTCAAGCTTCTATATACTTGATGTGGCGAGAGAGGAACCGTGGGAAGGATGGTGAACACTCACTACAATAGACTACTTTGACTGCAATGGTTGATGCGACAATTCAAAACTGTATCAATGGGGTACGAAGACAAGACAAGAAGATGGAAGGGTTGATCATGAAATGGTATGAAGCTAGAAAAGTTTGAGCTTCTTGGGTTTTTTGCAAAGTTCTAATGGTAGGGTTTTTGGTCAGTGTGTTTGGATTTACTACTAGATTGGTTTATGTCCCACAGATTTACTAAGATGGTCCAAATCTATGGAAAAAACATGTTACCCAAACGCAAATACCGTATTAACAGAAATTTCATTAGATATTTATTTGGAAAAATAGGAAAATAATTTTAATTAATCAATCAACATAATTTTACCAGATATTATTTATAAAACTAGATAATTAATATAAAAAACAAAAATAAGAGAATTTCTCTTGTTGAAATCGCAGACCTAGTTTCACCAAAAAGGAAAATTACGTTATTTTAGGTTTAAATTTGTGACCATTCCGTCAGATTTCTTAGTTGAATGGTTAAATCTGCCACAACATAATTTTCATAACTCGGGTTTTGGTGTGTCTGGTTTTTAAGTATGTTTTGGCACAAATTTATTTAGAAATCTGTCAACGCTAATATATATGTCACTTATGTTGCAAAAATTTGCTACACATAGTAATTATTCCGCAAAGTATATAAGTCTGCTAGTGAAGCAGACTTATTTACAAACCCGCTGTCCTGGAACTCTAAAATAACAAGTCTAGCATTAAGTGAAAATTAAAACTCTACTAATCTTTAAAATAAGTCTTTCAACCAAAAATAAATCTATTAAACTAAAAAAAAAAAAAAAANAAAAAAAAAAAAAAAAAAAAAAAAAACTTTGAAACAACTCTGCCATCAAAATAAATCTCCATGGATGTTGTTTCCTACTCAAATAGCACGACAAGACCCCAATCTCCATGGATGCCGTTTCCTACTCTGTTTGTAGCTATATCACATAAGGTTACAGAGAAAGACATGTGTTTCATCAATGCTAACTACCAACAACTAAGGGTATAAACTGATTTCAGAAGAATGTTTGCTACAACATTTGATCATTTCTCAAGTATAAATTCTTAATATATCTGTTTGCAGGATAAGAAAATGACAAGAGGGGAATTTGTGGGGAAACTACGGGTTATAGTAGGAGATGATCTCCTTAGGTCCACCATAACAACTCTTCAAAACCAGGCAAAGTCATAATATTTATTTTCTTATATAGAAGTGATATCTAGGTTAAGTTAAGAGGCACATACTGAGAAGAACAAGATTTGGGTTTTTTTTTTACTTCAACCGACTTTGTGAACCCAAATCTTGGTTTGCTCAGTATTTGCCTATAAAGTTAATTTAGATATCACTTCTATATAACAAAATGACTATTACGAACTCGCATTGTTATGAAGAGTTGTTATGGTGGACCTAAGAAGATCATCTCCTACTATAAACTCCAGTTTCCTCACAAATTCCGCTCTTATCATATTCTTATCCTACAAACAGATATATTAAAATTTCAGACTCGAGCATTTATCAAATGTTATAGCAAACATTCTTCCAAATCAGTTTATGTCCTTAGTTGTTGGTAGTCAGCAGTGATGGAACTCATGTCTTTCTCTGCAACCTTATGCGAGATAGCTGAAAACATAGTAGGAAACGACATCCATGGAGCTTTGGGTCTTCTTGTGCTAGCAGAGTTGTTTTTTTCAGACTATATGGAATTTGTAATGTGATAGACTTAAAAAAAGAAAAAAAAATCTATGACGAATTTCTGAACAAAAAAAACAAAGTTTGGTGTCAAAATCATGATATACTTGTTTGCGAATGATTATTTTTCTTTAATTTTTAAAAAAGTTTTTCATCACATGTAATATATTTGATGATGTGAAATAAAAAAATAGTGGAATTTATGTTGGAAAAAAAAAACTGAAAATAGCAGTATGAGAATGAACGCCCAAGCTAGTAATTAAAAAGATTTGTCGATCTTTCTAGTCATTTTACAATAACTATTATCCGTTCTAGTAAATCACCTTCTAAGAATCACATGTATATTTTAAAAAGTTTGAAACTTCTGTTTGATGAGTGAAAAAATGCAAAGAATTATCACATCAATAACACTAGAGTTTGATAGAATTGCCAAAATCAATAAATACCCAACTTATAAATTATCACACCAAAAACATAGAATTTCAGTGGAGTTATAAAATCACCACACGAATAACACAAGACTTGTAAGATTATCACACCAATTAATAACAAAAGGTTTATAAAGATTATTAAATTTAATTACCCAATAACAATGGAGCTAGAAAGCTTTTTAAAATAAAACTCCCAAAAGCCCCCAACAATTCTAAAACTTACCTTATAAACTTAAATACAACACTATTGCAGGTTCAAAATGTTTTTCTATCGCTTGGATTAGTGTGGAAAAGGTGTTATTAAACATCTCAAAAATGTGGAAGTCCTTAGCCTATTGGTTAAAGGTTTAAAGTCTTCTACATCAGGAATGGGTTATAATCCCAGAAAATACAATTTCTGCAGATTAAAAAATATGTAGGCTTACGGAGGTCCAGGTGTGATGCACCCAGAACCGTTCATTGTGGTCTCGTTCATGACGGAGAGCTGTTCATCGTAGGTGTGGTATATGTAAGACCATCCGTGGTGGATCCATGTTGTGGTGGGAGCTGCATCGTGGAGTAGTTATCCGTAAGAGGTATTCCTGCGTGTTGCGTAAAAAAGTTGCATCATGGGATATTCATTTGATCGAATTAAAAATCATATCTAATAAAAATTAGATTTACAAATGACAAAAATAAGAAATTAGTACATAAAAAAAGCATCTCCAAAACTATAATACACCCTCCAAAACTATAGACCACTCCTCCATTTTCAAAGAGGAAATCTTACGACAATGGGCTGAGATGGCCAAGCATTCTTCCTCTTCACAATGGGCCTTGTGAGTTCAATAGTAGCAATTACTCAGTTTAACTTTTTTATGCTCACTAACTTTAGGGCATCTCCAACCCAGCACTAAATCATACACCAAATCCTATTTTAGTGCAAAATTCTCTCCAACCCAACACTATATTGAACACTAAAATAGTGCAAACCACTTTTTTGCACTACATCTAGTGCAAAAATTTAGTGTTGCACTATTTTAGTGCTGGATGTAGTGCAAAAAAGTGGTTTGCACTATTTTAGTGCTGAACTTTTTTTATTTATAAAAGGTCCTCCATGTTTCAAAATCTTTTATTATAAATTTCCAAATATATTTTAAATGCATAATGTTTATTAAAAAATGATTAATCAAGTGAATATTTACATTTCTTACATCCACACTATTTCAAAATTTTATATAAATATTGTTTTCATTGGTAGTTAAAAACTTAAAATGTAAATAACATTTATATAATAGAAGATATAATGACATAAAATAATAATAAACTTAAAAAAACATAAACGGTAGCAAAAGTAAAGATAAAATACAAAAAATAAATGAAAAATAAAATACAGAAAATAAATTAATGTTAAACAACATAAAATTACTTAATTAATAATTTGTGGGAAAAGAATCAACATTTTTCAATTCAAAATGACTTAATTGATCATTTGTGAGAAAAATACACTAATAGTGATGCCAAATAAATTGTACTAATTTTATTGTGCTCTGTATTTTAATTTTTTCTATTTTACTATGTTGTGCTATATATTTTTATTTTTATATTAAATTTTTAATTTTAAGTAATATTTTTATTTTTGAATTATTACTATATCATTAATTTTGTCACTGATAAATAAAAATTAAAATAAAAATCATATTTACATTTTCTTGCAATGTTTTATTATTTTTATTAATTTTTTATAAAAATAATTTCCAAAATTGACTACTATCAATATGTTATACTTTTACTTTCTCATTGTTTTAAATTGATAATTCACATCAATTAATTAGATAAATGAAGTACTAGTGGATAAATTTATTAAAAATATATAATGAGTGGGTAGAATTTATAATTTTGATAAATAATGGGTATAATTAGAAAAAGAACAAATTGTAATGAAAGTGAATATACCTAGAATATTCTTTTTTGGTGTAAGAAATAGTGCAATGGGTTGGAGTAAAACTCAACACTATTTTAATGCTTAAAATAGTGCAAATGGTTGGAGATGCTCTTATATAACTTATTGCATGAAATATACTGGAGGTTTTTTTATTACCTCGGTGTTCGGGCCAAGTCTTAGTCTATGTGGTGTGAAATTAGCCTTCCTTTGGATATATCCTTCCTCCAAAACGGTTTCGAACTAGGAACCTCCTCTCACGCGGAGAACCACTAGACCATGTATGTATTGGTTTTCTTAATTGTAGATTTATAGTCCTTTTCTTCAGAGATGATTGACACTACTTTCTTCTTTTTGAAAAAATTGCTTTCATCATTCTCTTCCATTACAAAGAGAATTCTTCCGTCATTCTTCTCTTAGATGGAAATTGTTTACAATCAAAACTCGACATTAGGCATCAAGAGCTCAAAATCTCACTCTTTCGTTTGTTTATGATGAGAGAACTAGTGGAGATGCTATTGGTTATTATCTATGATGTTATTTTTATTATATACTCCCTCAGTTTCTTAAAGAGTGTCGTTTTAGACTTATTTTTCTGTTTTACAAAGAATGTCGTTTTCATCGATATAATTTTTAATACTAAATATCTAATTTAACCTAAAAACAAAGAAGAATATGAACAGTCAACTTATTATTTTAGACGTATAACAGAAATTTTAATATGTTTCATTAATTTGTGTGCAAAGAATCAGAACAACACTATTTGAAAAACGAAGGGAGTATATACCATGCTCCAATGCCATTTAAGGGCCATAACTAAAATCTGAACTTTGAAAACAACGGCTATACACGAACTAGAGATTTAATTCTGGTAAGAGAAAATAGTAGGGTCCAGTCAACGCTGATTAATTAACATCTAAAACATTTTAAAAATAACAAAGACGGACGGTTAAGATAGCCTACACTTTTTTATTTCATGAAACAAGAAACTAAAACATCTTGAGTAATAAATAATAGCAAATTAAAAAAAAAGACAAGTGATTAAACATTGTGAGTAATAAATTATTGCAAACTAAAAATATATATATATTTAGAAATGGATCATGCGAGCTGTTGTTTGATTTGTTGGACAAGATTTGGAGCAATAGTTTGGTATGCCTTCTGTGACGGGTGAGCAAGATCCCAAAACACGAAACGAGACGCATCGGGGCACGGTGGAAACCCCGGAGTCATACAACATGGATCAATTACATCAAGGAATCCTACATTTTCAAGAAAATTGATGGCACATTAAATGTATCGAAAACCATATAACTCTAGTGTAAGGTGTATAAACTTGTATAAGTTGTATTGTTGAATAATGTCATTACCTGCGGGCCCAGGATTGTTGATGACACCATAGAGAGAATCATACATATCTACATACACGAATTTGGCACCGGGAAATTGTGCGCCGAGATTGTTAATATTGGAAGATAATTTATTGTTGAACATCCTAGCTATTGAATTTGAAACTGGTTCACACATAAATCGAATTGGCAGTCTTGCTCCCGGTAAACAACCTAACGGTAGTGTTCCCATAACAGCAAATTTTCTTGCACCCATGTCATACAAACCCTTCAAAAAAATAAAATAAAATAAAATAAAAATAAATCAAATGACTATGTTATGTGTATATATATTAACTTTGTACCTTTATAAATGTGTTAGTCCAAGAGATCAATTGATCAGTGTAGGCCGTAGCAGAGATTTGTATTGTTCTTCCTGCAACTATATATCCGATAGCAATATCGTTATTCCCCGCAGAAATCAAATAAACCGCATTTGATATTATTTGGTTTGTTCTTGCTTGATCTCCTCCTACTGCACCATTTATTCTATTGATGGTGGTTTGGAAGTCCCCTAACTGTGTTGGCGTCCATATAGCATGCTGATGCATTTTCCCAAACACAAGTGTATCAGAATTTAATTAAATAACTAGTGGATGATAACATATTTTGAGAAGAAAAAAAATATATTTACTGTTATTCCAATAGTGACTTGATCAAGTCCAGATCCACCGGATGCAAAACAAACACCAGTCAGTAGATCATTGGTTGTAGTGAACGGACTACGGTATGCTGGTAAGATACTCTTTATTCCCAATTCTTCAGCTACACAAAGCATTGAGTGAACAATATAATTATTATTGGAATCGAATTAATTAAACGATTACAAAAAATTATATCAAGAGATGAGTATATATATCTACCAACTATATCAGAGAAAACTCTTCCATTTCCAAATCGTCCGGTGGGTACATGAGATGGAAAGTCTTGACCGTATGGATAAATAATGCCTGCAGCAGCTCCTAGAAGACCAACATTGTTGCCTGTATCAAGTATTGAGTCTCCAAAAGCGAAAAGTGCTGAAAACGGTGATTGTTGTTGGGCAGAACCAACATAGAATAGGCTAATGGACAAGAATGCCATTAGCAATTTGGAGAGCATAACAAAATTCATATTTTGATTGTTAGTATCCGAGTGTAAGAAACATATGAGATGATTTATGTATAGTGTGACAAGAGGGTATATATATATACATGCATGATGACTTTCAAAAGAATCTAGTCATCAAGTTCAACGAATTGTTTTTATTAAATGACATGATTGTATTCAGGTTTTGGAAAAATATTCTCAGATTTAAGAAATTTATCCAATATTAGGCTGCTGGAACGAATTTAAAAGTAGGTGTAAATGAGATAGGTGAAATATTATCCTTTGTCAAGCAATGACTCTGTATTTAGTATTTAATCTTTCTGGCATTATATAGTTTCCATAATGTATTTATATTACAATCTTCTCTTTGACTCAAAATGTAACTCTTATTTTCATGTTGCCAATTATATGTATTATACTTTATACATAATGTGACAACAAAAGAATTATTATAAACCATTAAGTAAGGTTTTTTTTTCTCTTAACAATTACGTAAGGTTAGATTTGCATCTTCATCCCATACTTGGGTATAAAATATATACATATTTACAGAGCATTTTTGTCATTTAGCGCGTGCAGTTGGAATAATATTAAGGAAAAAGAAGAAGCATATATGTAAATAAATTCTAATTAATATTTATTTATAACAAACATTTAATACATAAACTTATCCCTGCTAAAAATTTGTAACAATAAGTTTAGTATGAGATGGCAATAGCACAAGGATTTACAAATTCCATTACAGGAATACTGAATCATCTATCGAATCTTTGACTCCTTGTTATACATCTCTAATTTTTAATAAAAAAATAGTTTATCATATAAATTCGATGTTGTTCATGGAAATCCAACTGTAACAAAATTTTAATTAATTAATTGACATGTGTAAATGGTTATTTTACATTCAAACAAAATTAAATTTTCTAATTTTGACATTTTCTTAGCTTTTTTCTTATCTTGACATTTTTTATGTCAATTTTATAAAAGGTATAAGGGTTGGTATAAACACATGAAATATAAATATAAAATAGTAAAATTAATAGAAATGGAAAAATAAATATTTTGGAAGCGTTAAGAACAAATGAGGGATAAATAAAGAAATGGTAGAATGAATATAAATATTTCAGACAAATTATATTTCTGTTTTAGTTAAATACATGAATTTATTTTATGAGAAATAAATGAAAATAGTATAATGAATAGAAATGAAAAATAAATATTTTGGACGCATTATATTTGTGTTTGTGTCTATATACATAGTTTTGGAAGAACCATCCTTTTATTTGTTAACAAAGTGGATATGCTTCCATACAAATTATATTTGGTAGAAATTAGAAAATATATGTTTAGATGCTCATTCGAATTTCTTAAAATCAGTGAATCATGGTTTTCTAGCCCAAACATTTATTTTCTATATGGCACAGAGTATACTATATTATAGAGAAAAAAAATATATATATATATATATATATATATATATATTATCAGTAATTATGTATTATGCACTATGTCCAATTTGAACAAGATGGTGATACGGTGATCACACTAACATAATCAATAAGGCTACATATCCTGTCAAATTGATTTTAATCAACCTAATTGGACAAAAGCATATTAGTGATAGGGTCATATTTTAATTCAGTTTAATATGATGTGATTTTGAGTAAATAATAATTTTTTTTCTAAATTATACAAAGATGTTTGATTGTTCAAATGATAAAAATGTGATGTATTTATTCACAAAATTTGTTATAAATCTATTTCTCCCTAATTCTCATCTTAAACAAAGTGGGAATATATATATAGAGAGAGGCTTAATTACATGGCTAGTTTTTTTCTTTCTTTTTTTCAACAATTAAACATTACTTTGGGTTCAAATCCATCTTAGAATACAATAACGGCACTAGCACAACTAGTACACTACAAGTCCATGTCAATTTGATGACTAGTTTAGCATTCTAAAGTTTAAAGATTCATGTATTATTATAAAATACTCCCTATGTTTCAAGATGATGGATGTTTTAGAAAAAAGTTTGTTTCAAAAAGTTGGATTTTCTCTGGTTTCTATGCACTATTCACTGATTAATATACTGAATTGTTAATTTCAAGAGGTAATATTTTTAACAAAAAAAAAGATTTTTTTAAATTGCCATTGGTTTATATTTTAAAAAATGACTATTGGTTGAAAATAATAATTTTTCTTAATAATAAAATACTGATCATATGTATAATGATCACATATAAAATGTAATTCTAATGTAACCAACATCTTTAAAAAAATGATCATATATAAAATGTAATCTTAACTAAAAAGGACTTAAAATCCAATTATCATATTTTTACTATAACTTTTTATTAATATATTAATTTGTTATCTAATTTGTTATCCTTATCTAATTTGTTAAGGATATGCTACTTTTTTATCTAGTAGTAATAGATTTCATTCAATAAATAACTTTAAATCATATATTATTTTTGAAATTGACATATCCCATTGTTGGGAATAATTTAATAGTATTAAACTAAAACCCGGTGTAAAAACATAGCCTATAAAACTAGGGTTATAAGAGTAAACACATGTTGAGGACGCACATGCGATAAGAGCGCATAAGGCATGTTACAACTATATGAGATCAGAATATTAAGGCTATCTAGATGCACCGAATACACCATCTGCATGCACATCTACATTAAACTCATATGGATGCCCCGACTACATTAAGCATATCTAGAAAAGGATAAGACGAAAGCATTCCTAACTAGGAGATGTCTCCCTCATAAATAAAAAATGCACAACCCTAAGAAGGGGACGGAAGAAACTACAACACATAAAGAATGATTCCAGCAACAACCTTAGAATCTTTATTGTTGTTAATTTCTCTTACATGTAGCAAAATATTTCCTTATTCAAAAAAAGAAATAACACTTACTATATATTTCCGTATTCCCCCTTATTTTTTTCTCAAACAGTTGGCGCTAAAAGGAAGAAATTTTTTTAACTACGTGAGACATGATGAACGGAGATGATAACAATAAACTCCCTCCAAACGGGATCGTTATGGCTGATTTTGTTGATCAACTGGAAGCACTTGCCAACCATATCAATGAAGCAGAGCAAGGAGAGACTAAAAGCATTTGAAAAAGACAACATGTCCTTGAGAATGGAGAACATTTCTGTGGTTGATGAAGGGAGGGTGTTAAAAGTAACATTTGATATAGGGTTCACATTCCTTCGATGCAACTGGTTGAAACTTCACCGCCCACGAAAAATAGATCCACATTGGATAATCATGTCTTAGATGAAAAGGGAACCCATGAAATACATGTCAACCAACCTTTGAGCATAATGCATGATCCGCCCATACATGCATGGCTAGTCTAAGAGGAATTCCTACATCAAGAGAATACTCATAAAGTGTATAGAGGAGATGGAAACCATGATCAAACGACTTTCAAAATTGGTTCCTCCTATCACTAAGAGTATCCCTAATAGCTATGTGGACACTCCGTCCACATATATTATAGTAAAAGCTATATGATGAGAATCGCGTCATATATTTTTTTCAAAATATATTGTACATAACCAAGTTAGAGATCTCAGACCAAAATCAAGCATGGAATAATTTTTCTTAATTATATTGATAACTCAGACAAAAAAAGAAGAAGTTTATATTGATAATATATATATATATTGTGCAGATTTCGTTGGCCCATTAATTAAGGGTTTAAAGAAAGTCTTTTTGTTTTTTTCGTCGACAGCATTTATAAAAGAAACTTAAACCGGATGGGAAAGCTAATCTGGTGGTACATCACTAACATAGCAAAGATCATGCGAGTAGATCTTAGTACTGCATGCTAGAGCATCTTCTTTAGACTTGAAGCTATGGGGTATGTAAAACCAATGAGAAGCTGGAGAAATTACTCTTCAGTCGCGTGACGTCCTCCATGTACGTCGAGAAAGCTGGTCAATCCGTTGAAGTAGATACCGTCTTTACTAGCTCCTGCAAATATGTGCCAAAAGTTACTTCAAGCTTGTGCTGATCGATCGTGCTCAACATAGCCCAAAGGAGGGCCTCCACTTGTGTAGGGGTGAGAGAATAGGCCAAACATTTTGAGCTCCCATAAATACGCCAGTGTCGCGGTCGTCATGATATCAACCTATACGAGAGAGGTTTCCGGCTACAGTCCAAGAGCCATCCAAAAAATAAAAGTGTGATGATCCAGAAATCAAAGATTCTGGGACGACCCCGCTTTGGTCAGCATCTTGAGCACCAATTTAACTACATCTTGAGGATCCCAATCAAAGTCGCTGAAGAATTTATCGTTTTGTGATTTTTAAATATACCAAAGAGTCCAGGGGAAAGTCTTGTCAATCACATCTGGCGAAAGTCGCCAGAATAAATAGTAAAAAATAGAGAATATCGAAAGCCCCGAAATACCTGGGGGAAAAAGCCTTTTCGATAGAGCCCATGTTTGACCTGAGGGTGGGTATTCGAATAACGTGTGATTAATGGTTTTAGATTTTGCGCCACTTAGATAAGCCTCAATAACTTGGCATCTTCTCCTTTCCACCTAATGATTTTACACCCACTCAATTTTTACACTTTACATGATTTTATTTGATACAATTGAACGCCTTAAAAACAATTATTTTTTTGTCCAATTTTTTTCTTTTATTAACCACATTTTAAATCAGAGAATTAAAGCTAAGTTTGTTGCCCACCAAGGTGGACAACTATTTACATATACAAATTATGTAAAACGGGTACGCGCAGATCAGGCCAGACTATTCGCCTTGGAGTTTGTCGTTCATCTGATGTAGGTTAGAGAGAAGGAAGGAAGCCGTCTTTTAAGCTCGCCGAATAATTCTAACATAAGATCGAAAGCCGGCCAATCGAGTGGTGTCTGAATTATCTGTATTAATTCATGGCAATATGTCCGGAAGCTCGAGTAAGGTATGCTGTGTTTCAACACGCTTGTCATTGCCCAAATAAGAGCCTCAAATTATGTATGTAACGGGGACATGGAACGTCTGGTACCACTGCCACCAAGAAGGAGAACCTTATTACGATCAAAACAAAGCCATCCCAGATCCGAAGTTGGGTCTGACCCCTTCCAAGATCCATCGATCTAACAGTATGTGTCTGATTTCAGATTCCGCATCAGGGGGCACAGGTTGCTCCGGTCCCGGCTCAGTTTGTGTGTCCACATTAAATGAAACAAATATCCATTTATAGAATACATAAAATGATGAATTTTTTGTATTAATTTTGTTTTAAGAAAAACAAATTACTATTAAATATTGATTTATGAATGAAAAAAGAAAAAAAATCTGGAAAAAACAACAGATTAGAAAATGACATGTGGTGGGAAGTCCAAGACTGTTAGTTGGAGACTTTAATGATATAAGGGATAATTCTGAGAAATTTGGTGGAAGATGGAAATCTGATTACTTTTATGCACATTTCAGGAACTTCAAGAATGCCTTTGGACTCTAAGATCTCAAAATGCTTGGAGGAAAATACACTTGGACATGTCAATGAAACAAGCACACTGTCAAAAAGAAGATTGACAGAGCAATGACAAATGCAGAATGAAGTGAGTTGTTCCCAAGAGCATACATCAGAGCATTAAGATGGGGAGGCTCGGATCACATACCATTGTTACTCACAACAGAGGATAGTACCTGGACAGGCAAGAAGAACTTTAAATACGACAATAGATGGAACACAAATACAGAGGCAAAGGAAGCAGTGCAAAAAACATGGAGTGAAGAATGTGCAGATATCCCAGCTTCAAGGTTCTCGGAAGTAGTGAAGAAATGCATAAGCATTCTCTCAAAGTGGTAATCAACAGCTAGGACAAACTCTCAAAAGATTATTGAAGACCTTAAACAAAAACTCCACCAAGCTCATGAAGATCAACAATTGGACACTAACAGAATTAACAACATCAAAATGGAGCTGGCTCAACAATATAGACAGGAGGAGGAGTACTGGCGTCCCAAAAGCAGGATACTCTGGTTAATTGCAAGCATGTGACAAGAATACCTAATTCTTCCATATGAAGACTAAACAGAGGAGGAACTACAATAGAACAACGATGATCAAAGATAATGAAGGAAGAGAATGGTATGAAGACAATGATATCAGAAGACTAATCAACAATTACTTTGAAGAAATCTACAAGTCAGAGAGCAACACAGAGTCATTAGACCTTCTCCCATACATACAACCAAAGGTAACACCATAAATGAATAGAACATTATGAAGACTAAACAGAGGAGACTAAACAGAGGAGGAACTGCAATAGAACAACGATGATCAATAGAACAACGATGATCAAAGATAATGAAGGAAGAGAATGGTATGAAGACAATGATATCAGAAGACTAATCAACAATTACTTTGAAGATATCTACAAGTCAGAGAGCAACACAAAGTCATTAGACCTTCTCCCATACATACAACCAAAGGTAACACCATAAATGAATTCCCATCTCATAAAGGAAGTAACAGACAAAAAGATCTTTCAGGTGGTGAAGAAGATGAACCGAGATAAACTGAGCTGATGGCTTCAAGAACTAGTGGAAAATCATTGGCGAAGGTCTGTGTGAATATGTGAAATTTGTTTTTAATAGTGGTGTGTTAGATCCATAAATAGATCATACACATATATGCCTAGTTCCAAATGTAGAAACAGAATTAGAAGTCAAAGATTTAATACCCATCAACTTATGTAACATAGCCTATAAGATTATGTCAAAGATGTTAACATATAGATTGAAGCCCTGGATCTCAAAGAATCAATCTGCATTTATACCGGGAGACTCATCACGAATAACATCATTATCATGCATGCACTCACTAGGCAGCTTAAACAGCCATATATAGCTCGAAACTAGACATAGCTAAAGCATTTGATAAGGTGGAATGAATATCATTTTCTATATGATGGAGAAGTTGGGTTTTGATAGGAAATGGTGTATTAAAACATGCTTATCTACTGTTTCCTACTCAATTTTGATACATGGTCAGCCATCTAAAAGAATTATACCAACAAGGGGCATTAGACAGGAAGATCCTACATATCCTTATCTATATTTAATATGCACTGAAAAATTATTATTGTTAATAAAAGAACAAATTAATAGACAAAATTTACATGGTTTAAAAGCTAGTACAAATGGCCCTTATATTTCACACATGTTATTTAATGATGATTCAGTTCTTTTATGTAAAGCCTCAGAAGAAGAATGCAAGAAAGTACTGGAAATCTTGGACATCTATGGAAATGCATCAGGGCAAAAGGTTAATATGAGCAAGTCTTCAATCTGATATGGCAAATGTATTGATCCAACAATTACAGACTCAATAAAGAGAAGTAATGTGAATCAAGGAAACAAGGAGCTTTGGAAGATACCTAGGATTGCCTGATATGGTAACTAGAAGTCGGAGTAATACTTTTGCTTTATTAAAAGATAAAATCCTCAATAGGATAGAAAGTTGGTATCCAAAGCTACTGTCAAATGCAGGGAAAGAGATAAAGATTAAATCTGTAGCGATGGCAATCTCAACATATTGCATGACCTGTTTTCGGTTACCTAATAATCTGGTTTCTAAAATTATTGATATCATTAGAAGATTTTGGTAGTCCTCATCGAGAACAAAACAAAAATCTCATGGGTAGCTTGGCATAAATTAACGAGTTAAAAAATGCATGGTGGATTGGGCTTCGGAGATCTTTCAGATTTCAACATAGCTCTATTAGACAATCAATGCTGGAGGATCCTCCAAAAGCCATTGATAGGGATGATATTTTACTGCTTTTCGATATGATTTTTTGGTGCTTTTAATGAAGAAACTATTTGATTTGAAACATAAATCACTGAATTTCACATTTTCCTATTTGCAAAGTGTTTTTGTGAAAAAATGCATTTTAGGTCGCAATTGGGCATTTTCTACCAAGGCCAACAAATCAACATCAGAGGTCCAGACCCAGATGAAGGAGATGTTTATTTTGGAATCAAGTGAGGAGTTAGGAAAATCAAGCCACGTGAGTTAGCCTTCAGGAGTAAGAAGTTAAGCCAAAATTATTGAAGGTGTGTCCATAAGCTCGCATGAAATGAAGACTCAATCGATCAGAGCGGAGGCCCACCGATGGATCAAAGCCCATTATCTCAAGGAAGTTTCGAGAACAAATTCAGATAAGGACCGTTGCATTTGGGGAGTTATCAGTATACGTTGGAGATAATCACTGAAGATACTGCATCTTCAGAATCGCGTTTAAAGATATCCACCGATCAGTCAAGATAACGGCGACCGATCGATTCAGAGAGGATAATAACAAATATTTGGATTCCTATCCAAATCTTCCTCCTGATTCGTCTCGACCCACTACCCGACTCTCTCCCCTATAAATACAGACGACTGAAGCCAGAGAATCATCAGAAAACACTCAAAAGCTTTCAGGCATACAGGCTAAATAATTTATCAGTTTCTTATAGTTTCTTCTCTTCATTGTTGCTTTGATCTTTGATTCAAGGACGAGTTTAAAATCTCTGCATTCCAGAGAAGCTATTATAAACCCTTCTTTAATATAAGCAAATTTCATTGTCATCATGGTTACTCTTGCTATGTCTGAGTAGTCTTTTAGTTCAGAATATGGTTTTGGTAGGAGGAATCATGGTTTGGTAGATATGCAATAGGATTATGTAATGATTAGTTTATAGGCTTACTTTCATATTAGATCTTAATATAATCATAGGATAAATCTGCTACTAATACACCACTTGGAGTAAGAGATCCAAAATTTGGTAGTGAAAATTTATTATTTATAGTTTTACAAAATTTGATTTCTTGAACTTAATGCCTAGATTAATTGGTTGATCAGCTCATAGGTTCTCTTTTTGAAAAGATATATGTTAGAGTTAACTCGGATATCAATTGAACCAGACTGCCTAAGCTTGACCATAAGGATAGTCAGTTAATAGTGATTTCAACTATATAGTCTAAACTAGGATTTACATTAGTTACTACGCCGAATAATTCAAACCGTGATCCTCTGACGCATTGCCTGACTTCCTAATGCCTTTTATTATTGAATTCTCTCAATTTTTATTTGTTTTTAGCATTTTCAGGCATTGACCGATCGAATGCATATTCTGCTATCGACCGAAAGGTGTCCCGATCGATCGACCAGTTCACACTGTCGATCAACCAAAACCAAAACCATTTCATTTTGTTGCTTAGCTCGAGTGAACTTGTACGTGCTACACTTTTCTCTCTGTGGATATGATCCCTAAGTACTATTGCGAGACCTGTGCGCTTGCAGGAAATATTTTGGGCGAAAACTAAATCTCCATCAAATTTTCTGCCGCCGTTGTCGGGGAGCAACAGTTGACCACTAGCATAACAATCTAGCTCCAGACTAAGGCTTTCATTTTATGTTTTTATTTCATTTTCATTTGTTATTCTTCATTTTCAATCATTTGTATGCAGAGAAGAAGTCAAGGTGACGACGATCTGTTTCCACGTGAAACTGAAATCCAGAGAATAGAGAGAACCAACTGTAAGCTTGCGCGTTTAAGACTAATGGTGGAGCAACAAGACAAACAGTTTGATGATGGTGAGCCTCGCCTCATTGGAGGAGAAAGAGGATAAGACCAAAGGAGGCAGGAAGAGGAACGTCCACAAGGGAATGGAGGAAACAAAGCTGTTGAACCTAGAGCTGATCAAAGGACGCAAGCCGGCTGATATGCTCAAATTTATCCTAAGAGCTAACTGCAAGAGCACAGTTAATTAGCTGTAGTATTTAGGGATCAAATCCACATAGACTTTCATTTGTCTATAAATTTAAGTATTAAAACTTCACTAAGCAGATTAAATCAATTGACTAATGATTAACAATTAATTAAAGCTGTTGGAAGAGATTTTTAACTCAATAAAACAAAAGCTAGGCCATGGGTAATTCTTTGGAAAATCTGAAATTCATAGATAAGATATTAACTAGAGGATGATTAAGAATTGTCCTAGAACATGAATCACTAATGTAAAATCAACCAACTATCGTTGCGAAGATTGTCTATGTCTAAATCTTAGAATCCCAATTTTTTTTTTTTTTGCAAATTCTATGAATAAAGAAAAGCATTAATCCTAAGTTCAATAAGTTCAGAAAATCCCTAAACCAAATTTCTTTGCATATAGGTATTTTGCTCATCCAAAATAATTCCAGTAATTAATTATGATGTCGCATCAATTAATTAAACTATAATCAAGTTTCTACATGATCAAGCTAGAACAAGCATTACACATAATTTTAGATGATGAACTACACATGATTCCTCTATTAATTATCCTAAACTATCAATCCATCATAAACCCTAGATTACCCTAAGCCTAACAAGCAAACTACTCACACATATTAATTGAAACAATCAACATGATGAAAGAAGAAAACATGTAAAAGAGATATTCAATAAAATAAATAAAGAGGGTTTAGAAATCTTCTCTGTGAGTAGAATCTTCTCCCTAAAAGCTTTGGAACAATCTCCATACTTAAGTCTCAAAATAATTTAAGATATGTGAAAACTAAACCTAAAAACAAATATTTATACAGCCAAAACACGTTTTGGGTCTTCTGTAGATTTTCCATAACTTCTGGGGCGGTTTGTGCAATAAAAGGTAAGTTTTGTTTGCTGTTTTTGAAGGGATGTCGATCGACACCTTTGTGGGTGTCGTTTGAAACCAAGCCCATTCTCGGCCTACTCTGTTTGCTCGCCAGAACGACATGTCTTCACTAAAACGGTCATATCTATTCAAACGTGAATCAGAATGAGTTGCAACCACCACCAAGTGAAACTAACTCAATTTTCTATCTTGTGTCAAAATATGAGATAAAAAATCCATTGGGAAGACCTCCATTTGATATGATCTTTGAACCCCTTTCTGACTGGTTCTCCATCATCATTTCACTAGTTTGCCTCCAAAAGCTCCAAAAACACTCTATAATGCTCCAAAATCACTAAATATGTGCTTTAACCTGTAAATATTAGTAAAGACTAGAAAAACACCTAA
>OVAP01001518.1:0-23493 GCA_900406295.1 Aurinia saxatilis | reverse complement strand
AATTAATTGTACTCTTGTAGTTAGCTCTTAGGGTAAATTTGAGCATATCAGAGCCCGAGGGGTCCTCCTGCAATCTATTATTTATCTGGAAAAATTAAGGAGACGGTACAATATCTCGGCCGAGGTAGAGTTAATCCTTCCGGGAGACGACGACAGACCCGAGTCTCCGCCGACGGGGTGTTTTTTTTTTTTTTGTACTAGAGTTTTTGCAACAGGGGGCTTCTCTGGCTCCCTATTCCGGAGATAATGACGGATTACCTTTTTCCGTCATAAAGGNCGGAGATAATGACGGATTACCTTTTTCCGTCATAAAGGCAGCTTCGCCCAACTTACTCCTCGGGCCATACGACAGCTAGTGGGCCTTCTAGTCCGGATTTACGAGTGTGGTATTGAGTTGACGACCGAGCATTACGTAAATTATTTTATGTTTATTAAGGCCACGACGTCAGTGCCCAATACTTATTACTTAACTAATAGGCATAGACGCAGAGTAAATGATGGTTTTCCATCGAAGGATCATCGGTGGTCTAATTTTTATTTTTATGTGCCGATCTGCCGAGTTGCTGTGGGGTGGAATGTCCCTTTGATTCTGTCTAGTTGGGATCCGATTGGTAGGGTCCTAGTGTTGCTTTTTGTTTTTTAAATATCTCAAGTCCTGCCTGTTCTGATCTGTCTTTTGTTTTTGTTTGCAGAAAACTTGCCGTCCCCCTACCTATCGGAAGAGGAGTGCACCGAGCTGAAACGGGACAATGATCGTTTCTCCAAGGCAGAAGAAGAGAAGGATCGAGAGATCGCACAGCTCAAAGCCGAGTTGGAGGCGGTCTCTCGCCGAGCAAGGAGAGACGTCAAGGGGTTGTTAGTGCCAAGGCTGGATGGCATGCGATCGCAGGTTGCCAACCTGAACGGAGACCTGCTAAGGAACCTGATCTTCAACCGCTAGAATGCGGCAAACCTGACATTGCTTGGCGAACTCAAGGCCGAGGAGTCGAAGACGGAAGGGAAGAAGTCTTTGGAGGAATTTGAGGCCGAGGTGAAGGAGTGGTGTGTGGATTATGAGGGTGCCGGTCAGTCCTTTGATGCGGCTGTGAACCATATTATGGGGGAATTGGTGATTTCCCCGGAAGTGTCTCTGGCCTCTTCACCTTGCATCGATCCTCCCAAAGACTTGGACGCAGACCTTGTTGAAGACGAGCTTGCTGGGAACGAAGAAGGGGATAACGAATGAATTTTGTTGTTTGTGTTTGTTGNACAATGCATGGATGGCTTTATCCAACGCTTTAATGGCTAAGTCTGTTTCCTTTTTGTTTTGTTATTGTTATTTTGCGCATGAGCCGAGCATTTGTTATCCTATCTTGTTAGCTTCTTTAAGCGTTTAAGAATGCTGTTCGGATGAAAATAGACCAGCGATTAAGACGAGCTGGGTTTAGATAGTGCACTGGTAGAAGATAGACGAGACTATGTAAAAGACCTAGGTAGTGTAAAGTGTCATCATTGTGGCCAGCAATGACGAGTAGCGTGTTGCTAGATATGAAAAGATAATCGTAGATATTCCGAGCAAAGATAATCGTAGATATTCTCACTCCTCCCCTTTAGAAGGAGAGGGTGAGCTGGACTCATCCGAAGACGAGCTGTCTACGTACCCTGTGAAGGGATCAAGCCGAGCTCGTAGTTCAAGTGTTAGATAGGTTTCCNTTTTTTTTTTTTTTTTTTGAGGACTGAGGGCCGATAACTAATGATAGTACTTCTTCAGACGCCGAGCATTCTAAGAGCGTGGAATAACCCTTCCGTCCATAGCAATGAGCTTATAGACGCCGGGCTTTACGAACTTAGTGACGCGGTAGGGGCTCTCCCAGTGAGTGCCGAGCTTGCCCGCGTTTGGTTATGCAGTATTGGAATACTTCGCGCAAGACGAGGTCGTTCTCCCGAAAACTCCGACGTTGAACGTGCGAGTTATAGTATTGGGCCGCTTTCTGTTGATAGCTCTGTAAACGAATGAGTGCACGATCCCGTTTTTCATCAAGGAAGTCGAACTGATCGAGTAACATGATGTCGTTGATGCTGTCGTCTTCAGGGGCATGCTGTCGCCGAAGTCCAGGAACCTTCATCTCAGCTGCTATCACACACTCAGATCCATAGACGAGGGATAACGAGGTTTCGCTGGTTGGACGACGAGGGGTCGTTCTGTGTGACCATAAAACGCCATCCAACTCTTCGGCCTATCTCCCCTTTTTCACGTCTAATATCTTTTTTAGCCCGTACACGATTATTTTGTTGATTGCTTCGGCTTGCCCATTACCTTGAGGGTAACGAGGGGTAGACTTGGTGAGCGGATCTTCCACTTCTCGCAGAATCCCTCAAACTGAGCTGAAATGAACTGTGAGCCGTTATCCATGACGATCTCATACGGGATCCCATGTCTGAAGATGATGAACTTCCAGACAAAGTGTACCACCTGAGTATCCTTAATCTTGGCGTAAGACTCTGCCTCGACCCACTTCAAGAAATAATCACTAAGGACTAGGAGGATTTTCTTGGTTTTTGAGTTAGGCATGGGACCGACGATATCCATAGACCATCGCATCAATGGATAAGGCGAGGAGACCGAAGATAGTAACTCGGCTGGATGATGTATCATCGGAGCGTGTCTTTGACATTTCTCGCACTTGGACGCGTAATGTTCGCAATCATGGTCGGCCAGTAAAACCCATGAGTTTTAATCCGAAGGGCAAGACTAAGACCGCCAGAATGATGTCCACGAGATCCGTCGTGTACCTCCGGCATAACTTGCCGAGCTGTGCTTCCTTCCACGCAGCGAAGGAGTGGTCCGGAGGAAGACCACATGTAGAGTTTCCCGTTGGCCATTGAGTACCGTGCGGCCTGGGCTTTCAGTTTTCGTGCAACCCACTTATCTTGTGGGACTGGTCCTTCGGTGATGAACTCATGAAGCCTTGAAATCCATGGATTATCGCAGCCGTAGGTGGAAGGGTTTGCCGTCAGGTCAATGTCCATCGGGGCAGGACCGAGCTCGTATGGGATCGGATTGACCGTCATGACCTGACCAGGGGCCTGGATGCTAGGACTCCCAATCAGCTCGATCGGGATTACTCGGCGGAAGTCAGACGCGGAGGCCGAGCCGAGTGCTTCAAGGGCATCGGCCGAGGCGTTTTCGGATCGTGGGATCCGAGTTAATGTGAACTCTTCGAAGTCTGAGGCGAGTTCTCGAACGACTTGTAAATAGGCCTCCATTCGTTCTTCTCGGGTTGAGTAGTCGCCGTGGAACTGATTCACGTCGAGTTGGAAATCGCAGAAGGCATGAAGACGATGGGCCCCCAAACCTTTGGTTAAGCGTAACCCCGCAATAAGGGCTTCGTATTCAGATTCGTTGTTGGATGCCTCAAACCCGAATCTGAATGACTGCTCGATTACCTCCCCCATTGGGAGCAGTGAGGGAGAGTCCGACTCCAGATACTAGTTTGGATAACGATTCGTCAGAATGTAGGGTCCAGGTTGGACCTTCCTTTGTTGCTTTCTTTTCGACTGCCGAACTAGGGGTATCGGAGAATAACGAGTTCGCGTCCGACGGTCGGTCATTGCTGAGGTCTGGGGGTTCATCCTCGTCGACCTCATCGGCGAAATCAGATAAAACAAAGTCTGCGAGAACATGCGCTTTAGTTGCGGTATGCAGTCGGTACTCGATGTCGTATTCGCTGAGCTCGATGGCCCATTTAGCCAGGCGTTCAGATTGACTAGGACTGTGAAGGATGGCCCGTAGGGGATAGGTGGTAAGGACGATGATCGTATGAGATTGGAAATACGGACGTAACTTCCGAGCTAATCCCTCCTTGTGGCGATACATCAAGGATGTGCCCTTGGGATGTCGATGACCAGCGTTGAGTTGCTGGGTTTTCAAAGACAAGCTATTTCTTTCACACCCCCACTCTATTTAGTGGAGCCGCTTCCGACAATAGCTGTCGCGCGCTTTACCATAGTGATGGTGTTCATGACCCGAGTATATACATTGTTGTGGCCAGCAACAATGGGTGCAATTTTATACGCTTGAAGGTTTGGTAACCTTCGTTCGTGAGCTGTGACAGGGTCGTTAGCTCAGTGCTGCTGTCGACAATGGTCTGCGTTTTAAGAGTTCTCGTGTGGGACCATGTCGACGCAACTTGATCACGCGAGTTCAAGGTCTAACAAAAACTCAACAAGAGACACGCGAGGTGGCTAGAATTAATCGAAACATTTCCTTATGTCATCAAATATAAAAAAAGGTAAGGACAATGTAGTTGCCGATGCATTATCACGGAGGTACGTTCTCTTGAACTCTTTTGATGTGAAATTGCTAGGACTTGAACACATTAGATCTCTTTATGAACATGATTCTGATTTTGGCAAGATTTATGCATCATATGAAAAATTTGCTTGTGGAAGATAATATCGCCATGAGTGGTTTTTATTTTATGAAAATCGTCAATGCATTCCTAACTCTTCTTTAAGAAATCTTTTTGTTCAAGAAGCATATGGTGGTGGCCTTATGGGACATTTTTGCATGGCAAAAACATTCAAAGTGATGGAAAAACACTTTCATTTGCCAAATATGAGGCATGACGTAGAGAAACATTGTGAAAGATATGTCACATGTAAAATGGCTAAGGGCAAAGCTAGCCACAACGGTTTGTATCTTCCATTACCCATTCCTTTGTATCCATGGCATGACATTTCAATGGACTTTGTGATTGGAATGCCTAGGATTAGAACTGGTCGGGATTTCGATTTTTGTAGTGGTATATATATTTTCTAAAACGGCACATTTTATTCCATGTAATAAAACGGATGATGCAATGAGCATTGCTAGGTTGTTCTTTAAGGAAATAGTCCGCTTGCATGGTATGCCTAAGTCTATAGTCTCGGACCGTGACACTAAGTTCCTTAGTTATTTTTGGAAAACTTTATGGTCTAAGCTAGGAATTAAGTTGTTATTTTCTACAACATGTCACCCCCAAACCAATGGGCAAACTGGGGTAGTGAATAGGATTTTGTCATCATTGCTGAGAACCTTAGTTAAAAAGAATATTAAAACTTGGGAAGATTACTTGCCGCATGTAGAGTTTGCTTATAATCATGATATTCATTCAACATATAAATTCTCGCCTTTTCAAATTGTTTATGGGTTCAACCCAATTTCCTTTGGATTTGATGCCTCTACCTTTGAGTGAAAGGGTTAGCATGGATGGACAAAAGAAAGCTGAAATGGTGAAAAGGATTCACGAGTAAGCAAGGAAAAATATCGAAGAAAAAACAAAGCAATACGCTAAGCAAGCTAACAAGCACTGCAAGGATGTAGTCTTTGAAGAAGGCGATATGGTGTGGCTATAATTTAGGAAGGACAGATACCCGAATGAGAGGAAGTCTAAGCTGTAGCCCCGAATTGATGGACCTTTCAAAATCATCAAGAAGAACAATGACAATGCGTATCACTTGGATCTTCAAGGTAAGTATACCGTAAGTCAAATTTTTAATGTTACTGATCTCGTTCTTTTTGTGGCAGATGAAGCAGATTTGAGAACAAATCTTTTTCAAGAGGGAGGGGATGATATGACCATGGAGAAGCAGCTTGAACCGGAGCTTGTAGCGGAGCTTGAACCGGAGCTAAATGGAGCAAAGGAGGACCAAGAAAACTCGAATTCTATGGAGTTGCCCGTTGGACCGATTACACGATCTAAATCTCGGAACTTGGAGCGAGCCATTAGCACTCTGCTAATTGAGGCTCACGGGCACTCTAACTTGAGCGCTTGTCCAACCACATTGGTTGTGATTCAAGCTAGCTAGAGACTAACAACGCGTGGTGTGATCCTTTGCACTCTTTACTTTGATTTAGCTTTTTTCCACTGGGTTTTTGCGGCCAAGGTTTTTGACGAGGCATTGTGGTCACACCTTTATCGTTTGCCTCGTTGATAATATGCCTATTATATCCTTTTGAACTCCGACCAACTTTCTATTCTATCTTTCAGAACTTTCTATTCTATCCTTCGGAATGTGGGCCAACGTTCTATTCTATCCTTCAGAACTTGGACCAACATTCTATTATATCCTTTCTGTTTGATTTTTTTTAAACTTTTTGTCATTTCCAAATTGGTATATTTTGACTCCTCTTTATTGTTTGTCTTTTTCCAAGGAGAGTTGCATGTTTATGTTTTGTATTTTCCCAAAAGAGTTGTTTGACTCTTCCCCTTGTATTTTCCTATATATTTGGTCATGAGTTCATCAATAAGATTATCAAAATTACTTCTCTCAATTGTTTGACCAACAACAAAGTGTGTCATATCTTTGTTCCTCTTAATCTTGTTTGTGCGTAATATCAAACATGATTTCGAGTTTGATAGATCAAGAAATTTTCATCTCTCTTGGTAGTTTCACATCAATCCATCTACAACCACGTTTCCGTGTTCCAACAAGTTCTTCTCACCTTCATCATCATCACGTTACATTCATCATTGTCCCAATCACCTCATCCATCGAAAATCCCTTTGCACCATATCTCTCATTCCGTTCTCATCACCATCACCAAATAAACCATCCCTTAAGCTTCCGCATCCGAAAATAACCCGCACCGAAGTGATCTTGCAATATATCTCCTTTGATCTCGATCTAGGAGAGCGTCACTAACCCACAATAAAACTTCAATCTCTTTTATTACAGATTCCACTGATTTGGTGGAGATGACGAATTCTTTGATAAATTGGCAAACTTTCGTGGTTTATCTTGAGGAATTTTGACGCCTTAAGACGCAATTTCTATCATTCTCTATCGTTCATATTCAAAGATTTCAAAATATCGAGGTGCTCGGCAGGCGGCTTCGGATCTATATTTTGTAAACACTATTTTCCATGTTTGGTTAACTAAACCGTAATATTGTATGAATGGTTGCCAAAAAGATTAAAAAAAAAGAGGAAAAGAAGTTTTTAGTTTGATTGTAAATTATGAAAATATTCCATAAATTTTGGTCGAAGTGTTTTATTATCATGTTCCCAATGGGACGCGTTGCTTGAGCTGGGGTTTGTCTCTCTCTCTATTCCTATATCCAAACAAGAGCGATGTGGGTGGAGATTCTGTGCGGTCTGATCATCTACAAACTTGTCCGTCGATTCTTCTACGACGACGAGTTTTCCGACGTGGAGACCTCCGATTCCTCTGCTCTCTTCTCCGTTGCTCATAGGTTAACCTCTCTTTCTCATTCTCGATCTCGCTCTTGAGTCTTGTTTGATTTTGTCCCGTTGAACTGCAGGCTTGAGAAACTTTATGGTGGGAAGGCTTATGTAGGGCTTCGGATTCCAGATGCCGACACTGCCTCTAGACAGGACATCGATCTTGTCCTCGTCACCAAAGGAGAAGTTGTGGTCATCGCTGTCAAGAATCTATCAGGGATTGTCACCGTAACGAGTGATGGAAGCTGGGTTTCTGAAGGTGGCAAGCATCATACAACTCACACTTACCCTGATCCCGTAAGCCTCCTCCTCTTTCACAAAGTAAATTATTTACTGGATATCATACGAATAACCTTCTTAATGCGTGTTTTCTCAGTTGGCTGAGGTCAAGAAACAAGCTTCTGTTCTTGAATCATATCTTGAACAGAGAGGAGTTACTTTACTCCAAGGAAATCTTTCTTGCAAAGTTGTCATTCCCAATCCAAATTTTCGGTATTGTATCGTCATTCTTCCTTGCTTCTCTTACTCTCACTTTGCAAGAGCTACGCAAGTTAACATAACTCTTATATGTAGACAATCTTAATTCTCTACTACTTCTGTTTTTGTTTCAGTTCAATTCATGCATTTCCAAGCGAGGTAATTACCTATGAAGAATGGCAACATCTGAAACCAGTATCAAGAAGTAAACTTTCTGGTTGGGTTAAAGGCGCATTCAGCACAGGAAAAGAGATGCAAGAATCGTCGCATCAGAAACTTCATTTCATCCTTGGCACAGCACCAATGTGGGATAGGTCATAAATTCTATCTTTGTTGACATTCAATTTGAGTGTTTTCTGAGAGTAGTGAGAGTTTTGGGTTCTCTTTTGAACCCTCGTTCAAGTAGTATTCCTTAAAGGTTTAATATGATGCAGGGTGGAGCTTAAAAGTAGCAAAATTGTGTTAGGTGACTTCCTCGAGTTTAAAGGAAAGCAGGAAGACACTCTGGCTTTGAGACATATCAAAAGATCAAAAGTCGATCGTATCTCTATTCAGAAAACAAGCATGTTTGGATTAGGTAATCTCTCTTTTGGACCTCGGCCATATGTTTTCTTTGTGTTACTGTAGTCTAGTATTTTTAGCACAATTCAGGTTTCAAAATGTAAACCCAATTGGCAAAAGCAAACGCAAGGCTCTTCTGCAGTTTTTTTCTTTAGCTTCTATGTTTACATCTCGTAAATATGTTTTACAAAGAAAGAATAAGATTGAAAAATCTAGATATTTTATAGAAAATTGTTTTTTACAAGTGAATGCAAACACGAATGCAAAAATTGATGTTTTGAACAGTTGAGACCTTAATCCGCTTTGCTTTCGTCCCCAGTGATGTGATTCCAACTCATGAATTGATATCGTTATGAAAGAGGGTAGAAATTGAACGTTTGTAACTAACAACAAAATTGGGTTTGCAGCTCCGTCGAGGTTGCAGGTTCTGTACTCGTATAGGGACTACAGAAGTGAAGGCAATTCAGGATCAGAGTCGAAGGAAGTAACCGTAAGGTCGAGCACTGAGGTTGTCTTTCAGCCACGAGACTCAGCAAAGATGAAGAAATTCAAGCTATCTTCACTCCTCTCCATCTCGCTTAGTGCCTAACTCTTCCCTCTAAAACACAGCAGAAAAGAGGTTGTTAATGTGTACTATATGAATTAAATTACATAGGCCATGACCGAAATAAGCTTATTATTCACTGAAATATGGACCCTTTTTTAGTGGAAATGCTTCTTCTTGTTTAGTGTTTTGCTAAATACTTTGCATGATGTTTTTTTCTTAAATAAAAGTTCTAAGTGTGAATTTAGCAATTTTTTGCCTATGCTGATGTGAATACACCCATCAAATTGCACATTACGATCGTGCATTACTTGTTTGTGCAGGAATGATTATGAAAATTATTGTAAAAAATTAATAAAGTCCAACGTATCGTCCCTAATCTGCGAGGCACAGCATTAAGTATATTATCCACAAAATGGACAGCTCTACCCAGATTTACTTGTTCTGTTGCTTTATATTGTTGTTCACTTGATTGTTATCATCGTGTACTTCTATTTTACTAGCTTAATTAAAGCTTTAAACTGATTATCATTGGGGTTGTCAATTTATTCAGCTCTGATGCTGTATGTATTTTTCCCATATTTTGGGTTATTACTTTCTTCCTGTTAGTAAATATTGTAAGAACTAGTCTTTCATGGATTTTATTGTTAAGGAGCCCAGGTTGAATATCCTTTATTACGAGTTACTTAGTGTTGTCTCTTTTCACTTAAACACTTAATGATAGGTAACTGCATCTAATCTCACTAAACTGTCTAAACATGGGACCTATTCACAATCTTTCATTCCTTCTGAACAAGATAACTACTAACAAATGTACTTTGTAATCTCCTGTTAAGATACATAGTTGGAGGAATTTGTCACTCCTATTCACATTGTCTACTTAAGCTCAAGACAAGAATTAACTCTGGTGGCTCAAGAGTCAAGACAGCAAGATCAGAAGCCGAGTCTTTGATTTTCATGAGAGAAAACTTGAGACAAGTGAGATTATTTTACATGAAGTTTAAAGAAAAACAGGAGTTTTGACTTAATAAATCAGTCATCATATGAGACGTGAGGGGAGGTGACACAACCTGGTGCATTAGGATCCTCTGCCCCGCAACAATCGTAGAACTTGGCTGCATAGGGTGGATCATCTGGTCCCAAATCGTAGTACCTTCATATGTCGATACAAAACATGTTTAAGTAGAACAATTTAAGTTAAGTGGGATTGTAGATCCACAACCTTCATTTAATATCCCAAAAATTGGAGGGGACAAACCTCTTCTGGTCATCGTGGCGACGACAAACGAACAAGGATGGATGAAAACGGCAAGAGGAAGCGTCGTTTGAAGAGTCTCTGTAGCTTCGCTTGCACCTCTTGCACAACTTCTCCTTCTCCTTCTCCTTCTCCATTCTCGATCCCCTATTTTTCTTTCGGTTGGGATTTCTTCTTTTGTTTTATCACCTATCATATCCCCATCCTTTAATTATCAATCTCGTTATTGTAAAACCGATGGTTTTATATATATATATATTGTCATCTATTTAAAATACACAAGGAAAATACATTAGCTTGCGGTGGTCACAACTAACTCGAAAACAGATGTCGGTGAACCAAAAGCTGGGTTCCCAGAAACTTTTATTACACAACAAAAACCGTAATATTGAGAATTTAACAACACCAAGACAAAACCAAACTAAATTAATCGATCTACAACACCTAAAACAAAGAACGGTAAACTTGAGAGTCCGTAATCCGAATCGTGATTGGATAAAGTCATTCTCCCCTAGCGAATAATTCTACCTCTCCGATGAAGTTTACGATAGAGAGATGGGGCTGTTGTTGGGCCAATACAGTGCCCAAAGAAAACTTCGAGGCTTCAAATCACTGGGGAACGCCAAGATCTGCAGAGAAGATTAAGGAACTCGACCACTCCTGTAGTAGGGACGAGGAGCGAGGAAGGCCGCTTCGGGAAGTTTGCCGGAACTAACTTCAGTCGAGGTCCGAACGGATTCTCAAGGATCACAAGCCAACCATATCCCTAATTAGACATTAAAGATCAACCAAAGAAGTTTCGAATCGGATATTAAAAATCCTAAACCCGGAGCCGATTAATAGATCTAATCTCCAAGATTGCTTGCATACAAGCTAAGAAATCAGTAAGACCATATCTATTGATTCTAGAGTAGAGGAAATCCTCAGATCCAGAGGATCTCAGACTCTCTTCCTCAAGATCCAATCTCGATCCATCTCGAAAGATTAGCTATATTAACAATTTGTAAAGAAGACGAAACTAAAAAGAAAGGAAGAAACAAAAGTTACCGGCGCCGGTGCTATGTAAGCCACCGGTCGCCGGTCTAAACCACGATCTAGATCTGAGTTTGTGTTTTTGGTGAGAAGACAGAGAAAAAGCTAGAGAGAGAGTTTTTGTGTTATCGATGTAAATATCTTTTGACTAACAAAATTTTTGATCGATGATTTTGTATATATATATTTTCTGAAAATATAATTAAAAACTCCAAGTTTTATAATATGGGAATCCAGACAAATCCTACAATCCTCGACTAACAGAGTTCGAGAACCGAGGAGAATAAAACATACAAACCCGACTAACAAAGCTCGGGTTTTGCAGGACCCTTAACCTCGAATACACGAGGAACATTAAAAGAGTAAGACACAAAACTCCTAGCTAACTTGCGATGTATTTATCCCCTGCTTCAACCTTGCAAATCTATTGTATGCAGAACCAATTATGTCCTTGTCCTCACCTTATATCATAGAGACTTCGGAAATTAACACAAATGTCTTCTTTACGTTTAGGCAGAACCAAATCCCCTTCCAAAGGGAGGAGAGTCCAACAAAATGTCGAGCCGGTTTGGAAACGAAACTAGATCGACAATAATACGAACAAGACAACGCAAGAACTGATCAGACCTCAACCGAGTTTGATGTTTACTTCTCATGGAGAAGACTAAAAAGCCATTTTACTCGATTCCTCAAGCCGAGAACGAGGAGAAGAAGGATGAGATCCGATTAAAACTAATAAAAAACACTAGCCAAGGAGGGAGAAACAAAGGGAACGACAATCACAAGAGCATACACCTTGAAACAACAGAAGTCGATGGAAACAAACAAACCAAAAGTTGCGAGAAAACACACCCACTGAATAATTCACTAAGTACAAGAAGAGACATAAATCAAGAGAACTGAGACCAAACGGGAGATGAGAGCAGAGCATTAACCTGGAGGCACATCTGGGAGAAGGACCATGGGCCAATTTTCAGATATGAAAAACCCGCCTTTGCTACAAAACCCCAAGAGACTGCAACTCCTGGCCAAAATTGACACACATATAACCAAACTTCTCTTGCAAAAGGTGAGCTCCGATTTAGACACCTTCAACCCTCGTTAGAGACTTGCCAATCGAAGAAGCTTTAAAAGCCAAGGTAATCGAAGAAGCTTTAAAAGCTAAGGTGAAAGTACGAGGACAAAGGAGCAGCCAAAAAGAAAAGGGGAAAACAAGCAGAGGAAGAAGAGAGGCGCCACATTGCCGGATAAGAGCTCTGTACGCCGGCCGGCATCAAAATTTAAATCTGAGGTGGTCGCTCTTGAAGTCACTTTTGAGAGACATGTCGTTTTTTGTGTATGTTTTCATATAATTTCCTTTTTATATTCTCCTATTTTCCTCTCGTAGAATAGTAGATAAGTAGTTTACCAGTAGACGAATAAATTAATATTTGATAAATTAATAAATTATTTTAGTTTCATAGCCCTCTTCTTATTATTCGAGAAGTAATTTAATTGAATTTGTTGATGTGTCAAGCTCTTGTGCAAAGTTAGTGTTAAAAATAGTCAAAGTTTATGATGTGTACAATCATGAATACCCTAATCATTGCCTACTCATCATTAAAATATAATTATCTTCTTCTTTTTTTGGGGGGATAGATGGTGATTTTGTGCATACTGAATTTGGATTAAGAAGAATGATGGATTCCCACACCAATTAAAGGACTATTTGGAAAATCGCCTACTTATCTTTGCTGATGTTTTCTCTTTCGATATGTGTAATACTCGAGATTTGTGATTTCAGAGAGATCTGTTCTGGGTGAATCTGGGTGGAGTAGGCTTTGTGATTTCATAGAGATCTGTTATGGATATGTTATGAGATTTGTAGTTTTATCTTCCGAACTCTTTACCCTTTATCCTCAAAGGTATGATAAAACCTCTTCTCTTCTATTTACTTCATTGTCTTTTAAGGTTCTTAGGAATGGTTCACATATAGAATTGATCTATATACATCGTTTCTCGGATTAGACTAAGTGCATCTTCACCAACTTTGCTAACTCAAGAACATATCTTAAACTCGCATCATCCATGTGTACACTATTCTTCCTCCCACTCTCTATGATTTCCGTTTTACAATCCATGATTGTGGAGCTAAAGTCGAACGTTAATCATTATTGATTTTGTATGTTCATAGATTTTGGCAATGAAATCATTTTTTGTATGTTCATAGCTTTTGATTCTTGAATGTTTCTATAGAAACGTTTCTTACGTATTGAAGCCGTAGTTATTAAATTTCACATCTTGAGGATCATGAAGCAGATCAATTTATTTTCAAGACTATATTTAGAGGTGTCAAGTTGGATAAGCCAACTCAAACCAACCCATACTCAATGAGTTTGAGGGTCAAACGGGTTATGAGTTACCTAAACTCATTTAGCTCAAGAATTGAGCTGACCCATAACTCATTTAAATTATTGGGTTAATGAGTCAAATGGGTTAGCTCATTATATCTATTACTATACATTAATTTAATGATTTTAAATTCATAATCAGTAATTATTATTAATTAATTGCCTTAGGCATTGTGTTTAATAATTACTTTTAGACTTTGTCATTTAATATTTTATGTTATCGGGCCTCCAAAAGCTCATAGTAAAATTGTTATTACAACTTAATCCTCTGAATATGAGAAAATTTATGAAGAACATAAATTTTAAAACTATTGAGAGAATGAATTTGAAGAAGCCTGAACTACTCTTTTACAAATATTACTATGTCTTGTAAGAGGATGAAAGCTGTGAAATGCCTTGTACTGTTGTAACACCAAAGATGTGACTACTCTTCTCCATCATAGGCTCTAACAAGTTCATAGATAATTATTGTTTCATTCAAGAACAAGAGAACAAGTTAAAACTCATAAGACATCTAAAATCTATCTACTCACTCAAGCTCTTTAACAGATTTCACACAAACTCATACAAACTAGGACTGATGCGGACATCCAACCGAGCAACGACCATGAAAGCATACCAACGGTTAAGGACGGTCCGATTACTCGTTCTAAGGCAAGGAGGCTCAGAGAAGGGTTCAACACAATAGTACAGACCCTCCTAAATTGAATGGACCTGAAAGATCCCATTTGGAACTAGCCAAATCAGCACAACATGCGAGAACACCTCAATGCACCCGATCTGGACATTATGGAGGATTTTGCACGCTTGAGTCTCAAGGAAACTCAACCAAGAGACAACCAAGGTATTAGTGTTTACTTTACAGGAAATGGATCTGAGAACACAAAGAACCAAGCTAAAGACGTTCCAGGACTTTAAGATATCGTCCATTCAAGACAATTGATTGATAGAGGACAAAACGAGCACGAACTAAATTCTGAAGCTAAATACGTGGGAACACTTGAAGATATCAACTATTTAAAGCTTAAGGGACTTCAGTAGGAAGAATTCATCAAAGACTTCAAGCTAAAAGAGGCAGCACCAGCATTGTTCACTCTAGCTTCAAAATCGCACATGCCGAGCCAAAATCAGGTATTCTCAATTTATAAAATTTATGCAGGTGATCCAAGGTGTTTGAATGGTATTTAGAGTTGCAAGAGACCACAGTAAAAGACCCAAAACGTCACCAATAAGTCTAAGATAATTTCTTTATGTTTTAGTAGAACTTTCTATGTTGGGTGTTTAACGCTTTGTTGTTTTTCTGTTTTTTTCCTTTTCGCAAGTCCTCTTGTTTTGAGCCTTTTCTATTATTTTGTTTCGACCTAAACTAGGTCTTTTAGCTGATAGTACCCTTATATAAGGTCCCCTTGCAGTCTTGTATTTTACAACTTTGCTGAAATCAATAAAATCGACATTTTCTTTCAAGCTAGCCTTGTAGAGACAAATATGTTTGCTGTTGTTCTTTGTGTGTGAAATCCCCTAAAAACTGAGCAAGCCTTTCTGTATCAGAGACCCCTTCATAATCTCTGTGGTGCCATCGATCCATTAGCCCATCCATTCATCAAGCTAACAAGGGAGAGCGTTATAGCCAGCTTGTTTGCTTCCATATCGATTCAAGTATCGTGCAAGCGAGCCTTGTCTTACCACTTTCATCCACTGATCTGAACGAGAGAGCGTAAAAGCCAGCATCTAGATCCCATCTCTCAAAGGTGGATTTGAAGAGTGGATACCACCAAGTCAGAACGAGAAGGAGATGAATGGAAAACCGCATTCAAGACCAAACAAGGCTTGTACGAGTGGTTGGTTATGCGTTTCGTCTTGACTAATGCACCAAGTACATTCATGCGACTTATGAACCAGGTTTTTCGTGCTTATATAAATAAATTTGTAGTAGTTTACTTTGATGACATACTTATCTATAGCAAGAACCTATGTGATCATCTCACACATCTCGAACTAGTGCTTAATTTACTTCGAAACGAAGGTCTATATACCAACCTAAAGAAGTGCACCTTTTGTACTAACAAGCTCATTTTCTTAGGCTTTATAGTGAGTGAACATGGACTACAAGTGGATGAGGAAAAAGTCAAAGCAATACGCGAGTGGCCAACCCCAACCACAATCGGTCATGTAAGGAGTTTTCATGGGTTAGCAAGCTTCTACAGGAGGTTTGTCAAGGACTTCAGCACTGTGGCAGCACCTCTTACAGCTGTGATCAAGAAGAACGTGCCCTTCTCATGGGGACCAACTCAGGAGACTGCATTCAATCTGCTCAAAGAAAGGCTAACGCAAGCACTAGTTCTAACCTTGCCTGATTATGAGGAAATGTTTGAAGTAGAATGTGATGCATCTGGAATTGGAATTGAAGCTGTTCTACATCAGAGGAAGAGACCAGTGGCGTTGTTTAGTGAAAAAGTTAGTGGAGCCACGTTGAACTACCCGACTTAAGGCAAGGAGCTCTATGCATTTATTCGAGCCTTGGAAACTTGGCAACATGACCTACTGTCCAAGGAGTTCATCATTCACACTGATCACGAGACTCTTCAACATTTTGAGAGGTCAGAGTTCACTCAAGAGAAGACATGCTAAGTGGCTGGAGTTCGTGGAAACATTTCCCTATGTCATCAAATTTAAGAAGGGAAAAGAGAATGTGGTATCTGATGCCTTGTCAAGGAGGCATGCTTTGATAGCTACCATGGAAGCTAAAGTTCTAGGATTTGAGCATATCAAGGAGTTATACAAGGACGATCCAGAGCTAGGAGAAGCTTACCAAGCATGTGGTAAAGGAGCTTTCGGTTCATTTTATCTTCATGAATGGTTTGTTTTCCGAGACAAGCGCTTGTGCATTCCTTAATGTTCAATGCATGAGCTGGTGCTTCACGAAGCACATGGAGGTGGTCTTATGGGTCATTTTGGAGTAGATAAGACATTTGTTGTAGTAGCTGATCACTTCTTTTGGCCACACCTTAAGAAAGATGTGGAAAGGCATTATGCGCGATGTGTTACATGTTACAAAGCCAAGTCAAGGTTACATCCTCATGGTCTCTACTTACCTTTACCTATTCCTAACGCACCATGGGTGGATATTTCTATGGATTTTGTGCTAGGGTTGCCAAATATCAGAAACAAAGATTCCGTCTTTGTTGTTGTTGATCGGTTTTCGAAGATGGCTCACTTCATTCCTTGTGACAAGACCAATGATGCTACACAAACTACTAACATATTCTTCAAGGAAGTGGTACGTTTGCATGGAGTGCCAAGGACGGTTGTGTCTGACCGGGATGCTAAGTTTTTAAGCCACTTTTGGAGGACGTTATGGAAAAAGTTTGGAACAAAGCTCCTATTTTCCACAACCTGTCATCCTCAAACGGATGGACAAACCGAAGTGGTAAACCGTACTTTATTTACCTTGCTTCGGGTTACTCTTGGTCATAATATGAAAACATGGTTAGATTGTTTACCCTTTATTCAGTTTGCTTACAATCACACCACTCTTTCAGCCACTAAAATGTCACTGTTTGAAGTTGTGTATGGTTTTAACCCACTAACGCCTCTTGATCTGTCGCTAATTCCACAAGTTGAGCAAGTTAATCTAGATGGTCTCAAAAAAGGAGACTTCGTGAATAAGCTACACCAAAAGGTTTGAGATAACATCATCAAGAAAACCGAGGATCACAAAAGGCGAGCTGATAAGGGACGCAAGCAACTAGTCTTTGAACCAGGAGAGTGGGTGTGGCTGCACATGAGACCCGAGAGGTTCCCACAAAAGAGGAGTTGAAAGCTAGCCTTGAGAGGAGATGGTCCTTTCAAAGTCTTTGAGAAGATCAACCACAACGCTTACCGTTTGGAGCTACCTGGTGAGTTTAACATCTCACATAGTTTTAATGTTGCTGATATATCTCCATTTGATGCAGATGATCCAGTTTTGAAGACAAAACCTTCTGAAGAGAGAGAAAATGATGCGGACATCGAACCGAGCAATGACCATGACCGACGGTTAAGGACGGTCCCATTACTCGTTCTAAGGCAAGGAGTCTCAGAGAAGGATTCAACACAGCAGTAGAGACCCTCCTCAATTTTATGGACCTGAATGATCCCATTTGGAACTAGCCAAATCAGCACAGCATGCGAGAACACCTCAATGCATCCGATTTGGACATTATGGAGGATTTTGCACGCTTGAGTCTCAAGGAAACTCAACCAAGAGACAACCAAGGTATTAGTGTTTACTTGACAGGAAATGGATCTAAAAATACAAAGAACCAAGGTAAAGACGTTCCAGGACTTTAAGATATCGTCCATTCATGACAATTGATCGATAGAGGACAAAACGAGCACGAAGTAGATTCTGAAGCTAAAGACTTGGGAACACTTGAAGATATCAACTATTTCAAGCTTTAGGTATTTCAAGAGGAAGAATTCATCAAAGACTTCAAGCTAAACGAGGCAGCACCAACATTGTTCACTTCAGCTTCAAAATCGCACACGCCGAGCCAAAATCAGGTATTCTCAATTTATAAAATTTATGCAGGTGATTCATGGTATTAATAGTTTCAAGAGACCATAGTAAAATACCCAAAAGGTCACCAATAAGTTTTAGATAATTGCTTTATGTTTTAGTAGAACTTTCCATGTTTGGTGTTTAATGCTTTGTTGTTTTTCTGTTTTTTTCCTTTTTGCAAGTCCTATTGTTTTGAGTCTTTTCTATTATTTTGTTTCGACCTAAACTGGTCTTTTAGCTGATAGTACCCTTATATAAGGTCCCCTTGCAGCCTTGTATTTTCTTTGCTGAAATCAATAAAATCGACGTTTTCTTTCAAGCTAGCCTTGTAGAGACAAATATGTTTGGTGCTGTTCTTTGTGTGTGAAATCCCCTAAGAACTGAGCAAGCCTTGCTGTATCAGAGACCCCTTCATAATCTTTGTTGTGCCAACGATCCATTAGCCCATCAATTCATCAAGCTAACAAGGGAGAGCGTTATAGCCAACTTGTTTGCTTCCATATTGATTCAAGTATTGTGCATGCGAGCCTTGTCTTACCACTTTCATCCACTGATCTGAATGAGAGAGCGTAAAAGCCAGCATCTAGATACCATCCCTCATCGAGTCCTATTCCACGCCTAGATGATATGCTATATGAGTTAAGTGGTTCTACCATTTTCACAAAGGTGGATTTGAAGAGTGGATACCACCAAGTCAGATTGCGAGAAGGAGATGAATGGAAAACCGCATTCAAGACCAAACAAGGCTTGTACGAGTGGTTGGTTATGCGTTTCGGCTTGACTAATGCACTAAGTACATTCATGCGACTTATGAACCAGGTTCTTTGTGCTTATTTAAATAAATTTGTAGTATAGTTTACTTTGATGACATACTTATCTATAGCAAGAACCTATCTGATCATCTCGAACTAGTGCTTAATTCACTTCGAAAGGAAGGTCTATATACCAACCTAAAGAAGTGCACCTTTTGTACTAACAAGTTCATTTTCTTAGGCTTTATAATGAGTGAACATGGACTACAAGTGGATGAGGAAAAAGTCAAAGCTATACGCGAGTGGCCAACCCCAACCACAATCGATCATGTAAGGAGTTTTCATGGTTTAGTAAGCTTCTACAGGAGGTTTGTCAAGGAATTCAGCACTGTGGCATCACCTCTTACAACTGTGATCAAGAAGAACGTGCCCTTCTCATGGGGACCAACTAAGGAGACCGCATTCAATCTGCTCAAAGAAAGGCTAACGCAAGCACCAGTTCTTGCCTTGCCTGATTTTGAGGAAATGTTTGAAGTAGAATGTGATGCATCTGGAATTGGAATTGAAGCTGTTCTATATCAGAGGAAGAGACCAGTGGCGTTCTTTAGTGAGAAACTTAGTGGAGCCACGTTGAACTACCCGACTTATGGCAAGGAGCTCTATGCATTGGTTTGAGCCTTAAAAACTTGGCAACATTACCAACTGTCCAAGGAGTTCATCATTCACACTGATCACGAGACTCTTCAACATTTTGAGAGTTCAGAGTTCACTCAAGAGAAGACATGCTAAGTGGCTGGAGTTCGTGGAAACATTTCCCTATGTCATCAAATATAAGAAGGGAAAAGAGAATGTGGTAGTCGTTGCCTTGTCAAGAAGGCATGCTTTGATAGCTACCATGGAAGCTAAAGTTCTAGGATTTGAGTACATCAAGGAGTTATACAAGGAAGATCCAGAGCTAGGAGAAGCTTACCAAGCATGTGGTTAAGGAGGTTTAGGTTCATTTTATCTTCATGAATGGTTTGTTTTCCGAGACAAGCGCTTGTGCATTCCTTAATGTTCAATGCGTGAGATGGTGCTTAACAAAGCACATGGAGGTGGTTTGAGTAGATAAGACACTTGTTGTAGTAGCTGATCACTTCTTTTGGCCGCACCTTAAGAAAGATGTGGAAAGGCATTGTGCGCAATGTGTTACATGTCACAAAGCCAAGTCCATGTTACATCCTCATGGTCTCTACTTACCTTTACCTACTCCTAACGGACCATGGGTGGATATTTCTATGGATTTCATGCTAGGGTTGCCTAATATCAGAAACAAAGATTCCGTCTTTGTTGTTGTTGATCGGTTTTTTAAGATGGCTCACTTCATTCCTTGTGACAAGACCAATGATGCTACACAAACTGCTAACATATTCTTCAAGGAAGTGGTACGTTTACATGGAGTGCCAAGGACGATTGTGTCTGACCGGGATGCTAAGTTCCTAAGCCACTTTTGGACGACGTTATGGAAAAAGCTTGGAACAAAGCTCCTATTCTCCACAACCTGTCATCCTCAAACGGATGGACAAACCAAAGTGGTAAACCGTACTTTATTTACCTTGCTTCGGGTTACTCTTGGTCCTAATATGAAAACATGGTTAGATTGTTTTACCCTGATTCAGTTTGCTTACAATCACGCCACTCATTCAGCCACTAAAATGTTACCGTTTAAAGGTGTGTATGGTTTTAACCCACTAACGCCTCTTGATCTGTCGCCAATTCCACAAGTTGAGCAAATTAATCTATATGGTCTCAGGAAAGGAGAGTTCGTGAAGAAGCTACACCAAAAGGTTCGAGATAACCATATCAAGAAAACCAAGGATTACAAAAGGCGAGCTGATAAGGGACGCAAGAAACTAGTCTTTGAACCAGGAGAGTGGATGTGGCTGCACATAAGACCCGAGAGGTTCCCACAAAAGAGGAGTTCAAAGCTAGCTCCGAGAGGAGATGGTCCTTTCAAATTCCATGAGAAGATCAACCACAACGCTTACCGTTTGGAGCTACCTGGTGAGTTTAACATCTCACATAGTTTTAATGTTGCTGATATATCTCCATTTGATGCAGATGATCCAGTTTTGAAGGGTTCAACACAGCAGTAGAGACCCTCCTCAATTTTATGGACCTGAAAGATCCCATTTGGAACTAGCCAAATCAGCAAAACATGCAAGAACACCTCAATGCACCCGATTTGAACATTATTTAGGATTTTGCACGCTTGAGTCTCAAGGAAACTCAACCAAGTGTTGTATTCGGAGATTTATGCATGGTGGTTAGTTGCAAATCGTAGGACGCACATGATCGTAGTCATGATGTTTAGTCGGATGTGAGATTGTTCTCGTGCGGGTTGTGACCTCTAGTTGCGACTACGTTGCCTTAGTTGTCATGTATGGGGATGAAATTGTTGTGGAGATCAGTGTCGTTCCCCATAACAAGATTTGTGTCGCGCCTTGATCATGAGGGAGTAAGTGCAACCTTGGATGAAGGTCAAGTGGGAGTGTACGAGCATTATGTCCCACTATTCCCTTGTTAATCGGAGGGGTCAACTGAACTTGTTGTTAAGATAAACTGCCTACGTACCTGGAGAAGGGATCAAGTCAAATCGTAGTTCATTGTTAAATGCTAGCCGTGAAACGCTTGCCATGAAGTATTAGCTGAAAGGCGTTAGCCGCAAAAAGATAGTTGCGAGTTCTATGCCGAATGAAGTTTCATTGATGAGAGGCGGTAGTTTCATGCTAGCTCTGTGCCTTGATTCGTACGAATCAATGATATAGACGTTCAAAGAGCCGCATGAGTTGTTGATGTCGGCGTTTTAAGAGCCACACGAGTTATTAATGTTGGTATTTAAAGACCTTGTCTGTTCTGGACTTAGCCACGATGACTTGGTTTAGATGAATCAGTGTGTTATTGATGTTAGCGTTTTAAGACCCTGTCCGTTCTGGACTTAGTTGCGATGACTTAATTCGGATGAATCGTAAATGGATACAACTTTGCTTGGATCATGCTATTACTCCATCCCTTCTTTTCTTTCATACTTAGAAATAAATTGAACTGGAGGATGAAAAGGATAACATGTACCTTGGAAATTGGTTGGAGACGAAGAATTAAGAGATGATTGAGGAGTGAACGGAAGAAACGTGAGTTGACTGTCGGGAGGAGACAACGGAGGAGCTTTTCATGTGCTTCGGGTCGCGGGATTCATATTTCTTCATCTCCTACGAGCCAAACTCTCACCGTGGGTCGCGGCTTAGTTCCTACTCAAGAAGAAATGAGCTAGAGACTGCCTTCGAGTCTCGGGTGTCATGGTTGTGGATAAGATGCGAGCCGGACCCTTCGCGTAGGTCGCGGATTTGGAGACGAGGTGAGCCGGAGATGCGAGCTAGGGTCGCATTCCCTTCATGCGAGCTGTGACGAAGAGTTGGGTCGCAACTCTACTTCATTAGGTAGAGACACGAGCCGGAGCTTTCTCCGTTCTGGTTCCGCGAGCCTTAATTTGGTTCAGCGGGTCGCGTGTCTCGATCTCATCCTGAAGACGCGAGCTGGCATTGCTCGAACGATTCTTCCGCGAGCTGCAGCTGTCGAACAGGTCGCAGGTCGAGTTCCTTCGTCCAAAACGCGAGCCGATGCGATGGTCGCAGAGTTCCGCGAGCTGTGAGGATTCGTCGGGTCGCGGGAAGGTTCTTTATCTCTTTCCCGTGAGTTGTGAGGATGCTCTGGGTCGCTGGTTCGTCTTGCACGGTCAAGATGCGACCCAAGCTCCTTTTGTGCTCCAGACACGGGCCTTGATGCTTCTTGCTTTGTTGATGATTTGTCCGACGAGAGTTTGGATGATCCTAGCGAAGGAGGTAAGTCTTTCCTTGGGAACCATGCCTTAGAACTTAGTGATGATAGTGATTGTGTTGTTAGAGCGGACGATCCTTGTAGTGATGAGGATAGTAGTAGTCTTCGTGACGATAGTGATGAGCTTGCCGGAGACCATCGTGATTATGAGGATCGTTGTGATAGTTTCGATGACCATGTGGTTCATGACGAACCTCCGATGTCGATAGATGAGATTAGGTTAAAGGTTGCTATTGAAGATATCCAAGATCTTGATATCAAGGCCGAGACGGAACATTTTTTGGAGTATTACCAGATTTCCTTCTCTCAACTCACTTCGAACGGAGTATGTCACTTAGTAGGAATTGTTGTTCGTTGTCTTAAATGTGGAGTTGAGGTAGATGTAGATTTCCTTGTTGATGTTCTCAAGGTTCATGCGATTCGGAAGAACAAGTTGAGATATGTAAAGATTACTTCATTGTTTGCGTTCGCTTGATTGTGTAACACATGGTGGCCACGAACCGTATGACAATCGGTTATGAGAGAGACTTGACCGAGGCTCATAGGGAGATTGATAGCCTCAAGGCGGCTTGGAGGACTCACGAGAAGGACTTAGCTTCGTCGGCCGATCTTGTTACGAAGGCCGAGGCCAAGGCTCTCAACTTTTAGAGGAAGGCGAAGTCGGAGGCCAAGCGTGCTCTTAAGTACAAGAAGGATGCGACCGTGGAAGTAGCGAGATGTGAGCACGTCCGAGGAAAGTACCGTGACGGTGCCAAGGCCACTCGTGCTAAGGTAATTTGGCTCCAAGAGGAGACGTCCGTTCGTATGTGCAACCTTTGATATACCTCATATTTTACCGGTTTTATCACGATAAATATATAATTA
>OVAP01001517.1:0-23499 GCA_900406295.1 Aurinia saxatilis | reverse complement strand
TGCCGGGGAGCAACAGTTGACCACTAGCATAACAAGCTAGCTCCAGCCTAATGTTTTTTCTTTTCTTAATTCCTATTCCATTTTGTTTTAATCATTTTTAGCTTTTAATTGTCTTTTGTTTCAGTTAATTCCAATGAAAAAGAAAAAGAAAAGAATGATGGATGAATCAGTTTCCGTTGCTGATCTTCAACACCTCTACAAAGATGGATCTTCACCAACCCTTGGGGATGTGATTATGTATCTATGGAACCAAGAGGTGGGGGAGAGCTTAAAATTTTCTGGAGAAGAATCATCTAGGCTTGAAAAGCTTGATCTTGAATTCAGGAGTATATTTGATGTTCGGTCCAAGAAGCCACTTTTTTCTGATTCCAGCCTTGAAGAAAAGCAAGAAGGGAAAGGACTGGACCATGAAAAAATCGTGGAAGACATCCACAAGATTTGTCATGATAACATAGTCGAAGAAAACGTTCAAGATAAGCTTCATTTGGAATCATCTACTAATGAAGATTTATCTTGTGAGTTCTGTTATATAGGCTTGGAAGGTTGTTTTGCTCTCAACTACAACACATCAGGAACTCAAACGAATGAAGAAAATGTCTCACTCGATCTATCGGAGATGTCAACCGATCGAATGGAGAACAATGAAGGACAATTTGAAGACATCCAAATTTCTTCTAATCTGGAACATATAGACGAGAGTTATCCCCCTTTCAATTGTGATATTGAACCTAACATTATGAGTTTCTCTTGTTGTAAAAACAGCAATGATTCCGAACCCGAATAATCGAAACCCGAGCCTAAAGAAGAGCTTCATGACACTCTCAGTAAACTTCGAGATGCTTTCAACAGAGAGATATATGATGATGCACCTAATGATATCTACGATGGAGATCATGATTTCATCAAAAACAGGGAGCATGCTCATATCCAAGTCACTGGAATTGAAGATTCATTAGAAATAATTGACGAAAAACAGGTATTCTCTTACGAAACAACTTGTTTTCTAACAAAGAATCCTCTTCTAGTTGTTTTTGCCTAGGTATTGAAACTGATCACGAGCCATGTGGATCTGAAGATGAAAGCCATAAGGTGTTTCACAAAACAAGACATAAAAAATCAAAGACGGAACTTGAGCTTAAACATCATGTCCTACATGATAAAAATGAACCCATCAAAAAAATTTATGGAGATCCCCACATTGGTTATGAAGCTAATTTTTCTCCTTAAAATTCATTTAAAAGTAGTATTGATTTTATATTTTTGACAAATGCTTTTGAATCTAATGAGAATTTAATTGCCAAAGATAATTTCAAGATGCATACCATGTTTGCTTTAAGTCTCTTTGCAGAAACTTTTGTCCATTTTCTATGGGCAGTTGTGTATTTCTTAGCATGCTTGGCTTTTTGCACAAACAGGAGAATAATTAGAGGCGCATTGGCTCAACCTTTCGATTCCATTGATTAACATGACGTCAAGAAGTCGAGCTAACCGACTTTAAATAAAAGCGCTGAGTGGGAGGCAACCCACTGGTACGTCTTAGAATAGGTTTTATTTTTCATGTTTTTGTTCGTGTCTCAGGAAATAGGATTTAAGGATTCAACCATGAGGATACAAAATTGATCGATCGTCTTAACAGCAATTGATCGATTGCCTGCAGTTCACAAGTTCCATTTCACTTTCTTAATGGAAAGCCAGAGGCCACTGATTCGAATCAACTGGTGATCCAGGAGAATGATGTGTGCTTCAACATTAATCGAGAGAGAGTAAAAAATCAGGAGAATCACGATGTGTTTCAATCGATTGATGGCTGCATCGATCGATGAAGACTCAGAGTGATGAACACTTCCTCATTTCAACACGGCAAATGATAATATATTGATGTCGTCAGGTACAAAATCTCGCCTATTCCTGTAAAGTCCTTTCAATGCCAATAAGACAAAGAAGGTCATTTGATACACTTGAAGTCAACGAGGTAACCATTTTCCGTCTCTATTTCAATCCATTTCAATTCCCATTTTGCTCTCACAGCTTGTCAAAATCGGGGACGATGTCATTCANTTGGGGGGGGGGGGGGGGGGGGTATTCCTCGTTATCTAACTCGTTTGTTTCTATTGGCGCACTTTTACACCCATTTAAAAACAAAATTATGAGTCAAAAGCATTTTATTGAGTCAATCCAGGTATGGAATAAGGACCTTACTCACAACTGGAACAGTGGCCTAGTGACCATTTTTACAAGACTGCCCCGAGGCACTTGTTTCAGAAATCCTATACTCAAGCTTCCCCAACACATCTCGGTTTGCACGTACTTTAATAATTTTGATTTCTGACTCTATTTTATTTGGACCTAAACTCCAATCACTCGTGAAGACTGCCGAAAAGGCATGCTACGATCTTAATACATGCATGGAGATTCAAAGAGAAGGTTTCAAAGCTGACTTCCCTGGTAACATTTCATCAAAATCAAGGTAAAATTTGTGCCTTGCTCTATATGGTGAAAGCTTCATTGTAAAAAAAAAAAACTTTATGATCCATACTTATGTAGCAAAAAGGCCAGGGAAATCAGGGATCAAAATGAAGAAAGGTAGAAAACATTTAAAGGAGTACGAGGAGGTTCAAGAAAACTTTAGATTCCTTTGAAGAATTTAAGTCTGAGGGAAGAACAAGCTGAGCTAAGGAGAGAGTGATTGGAAAATTGTGCCATCAAGCGGTCCGATCTCTCTTGCTTTTTTGCAAACATATCGCATTTCTCTTGAGTACGGTAAACCCTAAACACATTAGCCTCACCTCTAAATATTAGTCCCCTCTCATTACACATCTAGCCTGTTTTACCTAGCTGATATTTTCCAGTAAGAAAGCTCACCAAAATAAATGAATGTAAAGAGTCAGGATTTCGGTACCTTTAGGGTATTTTCAGGTTGAGGTTCATGTTGGACCAGTTGGGAGTGTTGTGGTGGGAGTATGAGACGAGAACTTTTGGCAGGATTGTCGAGATGACCATCACGAAGGTGTGCCTCTAAGTTGTGGTACAAGTAAGCGAGTTCCTAACTTTTCAAACTTATTTCCATTCTAAGCATGTGTTTGTTCGAGGACGAACAAAGCTAAGTCTGGGGGATTTGATAGTGATGATATTTTACCGTTTTTCGATATGATTTTTCGGTATTTTATTAAAGAAACTATTTGATTTGAAACATAAACTACTGGATTTCACATTTTTCTGTTTGCAAAGTGTTTTTGTGAAAACAATGCATTTTATGTTGTAAATGGGCATTTTTCACCAAGTCCAACAAGTCAACATCAGAAGTCCAGGCCCAGATGAAGAAGATGTTTATTTTAGAATGAAGTGAGGAGTTAGGACAATCAAGCCACGTGAGTTAGCTTTCATATGGGCTTGGAATTGAGTCATTAGCTCTCAGGATTAAGAAGTTAAGCCCAAATTACTGAAGGAGTATCCAGAAACCCACAAGACATGAAGGCCCAATCGACCGGACCAGAGGCCCACCGATCGATCGAAGCCCATTATGTCAGGGAAGATTCGAGAACAAATTTAGATATATATCATTTCATTCGGAGAGATATTTGATTACGTTGGAGATAAACTCAGAAGATACTAAATCTTCAGAATCACGTTGAAAGATCTCAGTCGATCGGTGAAGATAGCTACGACCGATCCATCAAGAGAAGATAAACACAAAAATTTAGATTCTCATCCAAATATTCTCCCTGATTTATCTCGGCCAACATCTCGACCATCTCCCCTATAAATACAGAAGACTGAAGTCCGAGAGAAACATCAGAAATCTCTTTAAAGCTTTCAGGCATCCAGGCTAATAGTTTACCAATTTCTTTCAGTTTGTTTGTTTTATTTGCTTTGATCATTGTTTTAAGGAAGAAGTTTGTAATCTCTGCATTCCAGAGAAGCTATTCTGAACCCTCTTTTAATACAAGCAATTTTCATTGTCATCATATCTACTTTTACCATGTTTGAGTAGTCTTTTAGTTAGGAATAAGGTTTTGCTAGGAGGAATCATGGTTTGGTAGATAGGCAATAGGATTATGTAATGAGTATTTTATAGGCTTACTTTCATATCATGACTTAATATAAATCATAGGATAAACCTACTATTAATACACCACTTAGAGTAAGAGATCCAGAACTTGATAGTGGTACTATTCATAGTTTAGTAGAATTTGATTTCTTGAGCTTAATGCCTAGATTAATTGGTTGATCAGCCCATACCTTCTCTTTCGAAAAAGATATATATTAGAGTTAACTCGAATATTAATTGAACTAGACTAGCTAGGTCTGACCATAAGGATAGTTAGTTATTAGTGATTTCAACTATATAGCCTAAACTAGGATATACATAGATTACTACCCTGAATAATTCAAACCGTGATCTTCTGATGCATTACCTGACTTCCTAACGCTTTTTATTATTGAATTCTCTCACGTTTTATTTTGTTTTAGTCATTTCAGGCATTGATCGATCGACCGCATAATCTGCCATCGACCGAAAGGTGTTTCAACCGATCGACCAGTTCATACGACCGATCGATCGTAACCAAAACCAATTCATTTTGCTGCTTAGCTCGAGTAAAGTTGGACGTGCTACTGTGTACACTCTGATCTCTATGGATATGATCCCTAAGTACTACTGCGAGACCTGTGCGCTTGCAAACAATATTTTGGTGAAAACTAATCCCCATCACTTCTCCTAGTGATATCATCCCTATAATAATTTTTAACTAGCTGAGAAACAAGTAGATCATTTTCAATCAGGAGCCTATTCCAGACAAATGCAGATTGGGTGGTAGAGATAAAACCTAGTAGTATCATCTTCAAACGATTGGTTAGAATTTTAGATATGACATTGTACCTACCATTGCAAGATGATATAGGTCTAGAATCCTTCATATCCATAGCTTGAGTCTTCTATGGGATAAAAGTCAAAATAGTATAATTCACTCCTTTGACAAGGAAGCCTGGCTGAAAGAAAGATTTCACAGCCATAACAAAGTCTTGACCAATGATTTCCCATTGTGCTTTATAAAACTCAGCAGTATAACCATCATGCCCATGAGCTTTATTTCCTGGCATAGAGAACATAACTTGCTTTATCTCTTCATCAGTAACTGTCTTAGAAAAACTGTCTGCCTTCATAAAAGAGCGTCTAAATTCTAATAAACCTCTCAACTCCTCCTCATTCATACCCTTGTAATCTTCTGAACATAATTAAAGAAGTCCTTAAAGAAAACATCCGCAACATCCTTTATCCCCTCCTGACTATCCACCATTTGACCAGCAAAATTTCTTACTTCCTTAATAGAATTCTTTGCTTTCCTTGACCTTATTGTATTGTGGAAAAACCAATTGTTTTATCCCCTATCTCTAACCAATAAATCTTAGATATTTTTTTAAAAAAAATTTCTTATTGGTAGAATGGTAGAAAGAGTAAACCATCTAGAATAAGCATGCGCCTCTTCTTTCGTAGCAACCAAGCTAGGATTAGTAAGAGTTATATTCTGACAAGAACTAAACTCTCTAAAAGCCTCCTTTGTTTTCCTTGAGATGTCTCTCATTTCCCTACCCAACTCCTTAAGACCATTCTTCAAACCTTTTAGCTTTTTTGAAAATATGTACATAGCAAAAGTGGATGGAAACAACCTCTCTGTCTGACTCTAATACACCTCCACAATACTAAGAAAGTTTGAGTTTTCTGCCATAGCATTTATACATTGAATGTCTTCTTCCTCCTGCTTCCATCATCCCCAAACTGATCATGCATCTAGCATGATCATAACAACCTCCTGCTTCAAACACACTATACCCGTTTGGAAAAAGCTTAATCCATTCTTCATTTACCATGACTCTATCCAGTTTCTTACAAACTAGACCCTATTCTCTTTTGTTACACCATGTAAGCAATGGTCCATAATAACAAAGATCCATTAACATACAGTTCTGCACAGTTTCATGGAAATCTCTTACACATATGGGAAAAGCAGAGAGATCTTCAAATCCAGAATCCTACTCTCCATCAAGAATTTCATTAAAATCACCCATTGTCATTCAAGCCTTGGGGTTAAACATACCAGTTTGATGATGACTATAGAGCTCATCCACAAATCCCTACGCTTTATAGCTGCATATATGAAAGAACAAAAGAATTCCTCCTCCTGATATATCTGGCCAATTGATACAGTAATAATCTACTCTCCTTTATATAATAATCTACTCCCCTTTATATACTGGAGTATCATCTTTCCACATAATCGATATACACCCCAAAGTATTATACTCATAGTTAGAATAATAGTTCCACTCACCAAACACATGTAAAAGTATCTTCTCAACTTTCCTCTCCTTATCTCTCCAAAATACAACCAAACTTCAAATCTCTACTGATCAACCATGATTTTACTTATGAATGCTTATTAAATTTATTAAATCCCCTGACATTCCGGAAGAAAGTCGTAGATAAATTATAAGTTTTTGGTTGTTCACTTACATGCATCTTTGGATGCTAAAGCAAAGGAACCTTCGAGGTACTTGTTTACTCCTTTAGTGGATCTGGTTGAAGGCCTTCTAAAAAACACCTCCTTTTTCTTATTCTTCTTTTCTCTTAGTTTAGATTTTATCCATGATCCCAATAACTCCTCATACTCTAACTCCTCTTGTATGTAATCTTTTAAGTCATCGAGATGAGTATTCTCCTCCACACTACACTCCTTTGCCATCTCCTCTAACAAAGCAAATCTAGTGCCTCTTATACTTATTTACGCTTCTTTGTTGTCCTAGGTGGGGATATTGCACTCTACTGATTCTCAATCTCCTTGATCTCCATAGCAGTGCCAACAATCTCCTTCTCCCTTAAAACTGAAGTCTCCCCAACAGCCTTAACCATTTCCTTCTCCTGAATTTGTTTTTTATTTCAGTTTGAGCTATCTCCAAAGATTTCTCATCCACCTTCTGAAATTCTACTATCTCCAAAAGTTTCTCACCTTCCTTCTCAACTAGTACTTCCTTATGTTTACTAATACCCTCCTTCTATTCCAATTGATTTTCATGAACTTTAATATGATTCTTCTTACCCTCCTCTGTATGTGTCTTAACAACATCCTTGTTAGCCTTATTATGATAGTAATCCTTTGCCATATGCCCTCACTTCTTACAACATTCACATTTAGAAGGAAACAATATATCATCCCACAGTGGTTTCTCCTCGAATATCTCATTCAGAATCTGAATAGTTACCTTACCATCTATCTCCACACTCGTATAATCATAATTTTGCATCACATCCTTGGGCACGACTAAGGACCACGACTTTTTACCCTCTTCCTTACCCTCCACTAGACCATCAACCTTTCTCTCCACCGTACCAGCACCCTTACTTCACCCCGTACCATCTCCGTTACTTCCCCCTTTCCCATCAACCTTTTCAACCTTCGTTACCCCGATCGCCTTCGAATCTCCATTCCCAAACATATGAGAAACCACCGAGGACCACGCGATCAGTTTCGCACCCAGAGAACCTTCTATGTCTTTCACAATCGAAATTTCCGGATTCAACCCATCAATAACCCAAATCGAGACCCCACCTACGTAGACTTCCCCTCAAAGATTAGATCTGAGTTCTTTTGTTCCGTTGGTGAGGAAATCGTCGGAGATCCGACTCCCTCCGAGAGATAACATCATCGCTCTTGAGATCGCATGCCACATCACCTTCTTTTTCCAAGCAATCATGCTTCATTTTTTTTTACCTCGTACCTTTTTACTAATAAAGTTTCTCATTTGAGAACCCCTTCTCACTCTCTTTTTTATTTTGTTTTAATTTTGAATTATTTTATTTTAAAATTTCAAAGAACCCCTTGAGAACCCTCGAATGGCAATGATCTAAGGTCTCAATAGATAATTTTTTGGAAGGACCGAATGATGCGAAACAATTAAGATATAGAATAACGAAAATTATTAGTGTGATTAGATTAATTTGCGGTATAGCAGAATAGTAAATATATTATCGGTTGTATCAGTCTATATTAGGTTGTGTCATTTTAAATTATTTTGCAAAGAATATGATTTTTTATGAATAAATATTTTTAAAAAATGTTTTTTGTTAGTGGTAAAAAGGGTTATATTCATTAAGTTTGTAAATCATTAATGTCTTGATGTCCTTTTCTTTATAACTTTTTCAGCTAAAACGCAGTTTTCGAGTTTCTGTGTTTTTGTAAAACGGTGATTCGGCCTTTTATATCCAACTAATTCCACCTTGTCTATTAGCATAAAGAAATTGGGAGAATTTTATAAATATCGTTAAGATAATGGATTTTAAGACCAATAATTTAGTATGAACTAACTACATACAATACAACTAGAAACTGGGAAAATGCACACAAATAAGAAAGTAACAATTTCATTGATGAGCACTGGATCTTACATTTAATATAGTACTCCTTCGAACAAATATGGCAAAAGCGTTCTTGGTCTCTTTGAACCAACTAGTCTTCTTTATTTCTTGTCACTAATAAGCGACACAAAATTAAACGAAAAAGAAACACCAAAGAACTGTGAGAGTTCAAGAAAGAACTAATAGTTTGATCAAAAGCTTTTCTTGCATGAATGGTTATATCTTAATCCTTAAAACACAAACCCGTAATTAAGCCCCCTATTAAATACTCCCTCAACAAGTCTCTTCTGAATCATCATTTTCTCCAACAATGGCTTCTTTTGCTCTCTTCCTCTTCACTCTCCTTGTCCTTTCCAGCAACCCTCTGATTCAATGTTGCTCTGCAATTCCACAGAGCAAAGTAGTGTTATCACTTGCAAGCAGAATTGGTATCAACTATGGAAAACTAGGCAACAATCTCCCATCTCCTTACCAATCCATCAACCTCATCAAATCCATCAAAGCCGGTCACGTCAAGCTCTACGACGCAGACCCCGAAACCCTAAAGCTCCTCTCTCAGACTAATCTCTACGTCACAATCATGGTACCTAACGACCAAATCATTTCAATAGGCGCCGATCAAGCCGCCGCAGACAACTGGGTCAACATCAATGTCAGTCCTTACTACCCACAAACCCGGATCAGATTCGTTCTTGTCGGAAACGAGATCCTCAGTTACAGCTCCGATCAAGACAGAGAGATCTGGGCCAATCTCGTCCCTGCGATGCGCAAAATCGTGACTTCTATCCGAGCAAAAGGCATTCACAACATCAAAGTCGGTACTCCTCTCGCTATGGATGTCCTTGAATCGAGCTATCCTCCGTCCAATGGAACATTCCGGGAAGAGATCACAGCTCCGGTGATGTTACCGTTACTCAAGTTTCTCAACGGAACAAACTCTTTCTTCTTCCTCGACGTTTACCCTTACTTCCCTTGGTCCACTGATCCGGTCAATACTCATTTGGATTTTGCTCTGTTCCAATCCAATTCCACTTATACCGACCCTGCAACCGCTTTGAATTACACCAATCTTCTAGACCAGATGCTCGATTCGGTTGTCTTTGCCATGACCAAGCTCGGTTATCCAGATATCCGTCTAGCGATTTCCGAAACCGGATGGCCTAATTCGGGTGATATCGACGAAACCGGAGCCAATGTTCTCAATGCGGCGACGTATAACCGGAATTTGATCAAGAAAATGACTGCTAACCCGCCGCTCGGTACACCAGCTAGACCCGGTTTACCTATACCGACGTTTCTGTTCTCTCTGTTTAATGAAAACCAGAAACCGGGTGCGGGAACAGAGAGGCATTGGGGAATTATGAACCCCGACGGTACACATATCTACGAAATTGATTTCAGCGGAACAAAACCGGTTTCAAGTTTCAGCTCGTTGCCTGAACCGGGTAACAATCTTCCGTTCAAGGGGCAGGTGTGGTGTATAGCGGCCGAAGGGGCTAGCGAAGCGGAGTTAGGGCAGGCGCTTAACTTTGCTTGCGGAAGAAGCAACGAGACGTGTGCAGCGTTGGCCCCGGGGAGAGAATGCTACGCGCCTGTCTCGGTTACTTGGCACGCGAGCTACGCATTTAGCTCCTACTGGGCTCAGTTCCGTAACCAAAGCGCTCGATGCTACTTCAATGGCTTGGGACGTGAGACCACTACCGACCCCGGTGAGTGTTTCTCGGAAAACTTCTTATTACTTGTCCCTCAAGAGAACACCATTTCTATTGCTATTTTGGTTTCCTTATGGGCGATAAGTTGAAATATTCTCATGATTTGTAATGACTACTTTCTACAGGAAATGAGATTTGCAAGTTCCCAAGCGTTACCCTGTGAGACTCTCAAGAGTGAAGAAAGTAAGGCGTATGTATGGAGAAAGATCAAAAGCCTTTGATCATTCGTATTAACCTAGTTCTTGAGAATTATTAATTTCCTTTTTATTCCCAAGCTTTACTCCCTGTTTCCCATTGTTGAGAATGTCGAATAATCTATACACAAATTTGTTACTAATTAAACCGAAGTATGTATCCCCTCTCATGCCCCACCTATCCAGTAGTATCTTTAATCTGTTTGAAGAAAATTACAAGAAAAAGCTTATAAGAATTTATGGGAAAATTATTACTGGTTCGAGAACCATCACCATATCACTATATTATATGTAGAAAACTGAAATAATATGACATATCACTTCAACGCTAGTGATTTTTGAAAAAACTGTACTATGAGTGAACGCGAGTAATAAACGATTCTATGAGTCTCTATACTTATAAGTGAATAAAACGACTGTCTATATTCTCACTAAAAGTTTGAGAGAGAGAAGAGTGGAGAATGTGTTTATGTGTATTGCTAAGATGTCAAGCGTATCAGTTACAGTACATTAAAGAAATCTAGTTACCTAAAACAGAGAAATCGCAATAGTTACGACAAATTTATATTACTGATTTTATGGATGTGATTGTGGTAATTCCATAAGATAATTTTTATATGATTTGATGGAGCCGTGATTGTGTTGATTGAGTTCCATACAATTTGCCTGAAAATAAGAATAAGAATAAGGTATATTTTTCTCTATTATCAATGTCATCACTCAAAATAAGAATTTTAAATTCTGAATGCAATGGGGAGAGACTTCGTCGAGTACCATTTTTGCCAAAGAAAATTATCTGATCACGTGCCAACAAATCCACCCCATTCCGGAGGTAGGAACGGAGGTCTTCCAAGAGTCATCAAACTGACAATATATAGATGACAAGGGAGGGTCCTCAACCAACATCTCAGGTTCATAGCTGTTGTCGAGTTGTGCATCCTGTCAAGTCAAACATTCACGTCAACTAATTGAAACATGTCTGAGGAGTTGAACTTTGTGCCACAATTTTTTTTGTTATTCTGATATATCTCGTATTTTAGCGGTTTTTATGCTAATAAATATATATTTATTTATTTTATCGAGTCTATATTATTATTATTAGAGTCTAAATGACTCCTTTTAGGTGCATGGACGAGTTTTGGTCACTTGGTGAATTAAAAAAAAATTATGGAGCAAAAGGAAGCAAATAAGTGGAATGACAATGTAGAAGCAGTACAAAGTGTTTTAAAGATCATGTCAGACGAACGTCTTCCCGTAGAAATTTTAATCTCAAATATTGACACGACATAGGAAATTGAGTTAACTTCACTTTTACGGTGATTTTCAACTCATTCTGATTATTGGTTGAGGAGATATGACGTGACATGTCATTTTGGCGGGCAGAAAAAGGAAATTTCCAGTTCTCATTCGGAAAACACGGAAAACAAGGAAATTCGAACTTTCCTTATTTTAGCCAAAGACAGACGTTTTGGGCATGTAAATACTAGGTTTTGACTATTGTTTAGGCTTATGCATTATTCCACTTTAGAAAGAGTTTTTGGGAGAAGATTTCTTAAACTCTTTTTATTGATTATTATTGTTTTCATTGATTATTGCATTATGAACTGCTTAGTCATGTCTGAGTAGTTTATTAGTTAGATGTATGGTTCTTAGATTAGGATGATTTTCTGTTAACCTTTGATAAGTGGTATTTTGTGCGTGTTTTCACCCTCTTTTTACATGTCTTTTAGCATTGTTTGTTATGCATTTGTGTTACTTTGTTGCATGTTTACTCACTTTGAACATCTTATCTTGCATTTAGGACTTTAATTTGCATTCTTGCATTTGCATTGCATATTAGCATGATTTTAGGTACTTTTGGAGCTAAATAGACATGAAGAATGCTTAAGGATCAAATGGATGAGCAAGCAAGCAAAGAGAGGAGTCAAGAAAGTGAAGAAAGCCAAAATCAAGCTCTTTGTGCACTCATATCGAGCATTGCCCGATATGGATGCCCGATATGAGTGGCCTGAAGATTGCTCGTATGAAGAACTTTTCTCTGTGCAGCCATATCGGGTACTGCCCGATATGGTTGGATGCCCAATATGGTGGACAGGCGGAATCTTATCCTCATATGTTGACCTTATCTTAATCTCTTTTGACCAGACTCTTATCTTATCCTTTAAATATCTATTAGCTGTCATTTTTGTACCATAAGCTAGATTTTATCCTTATCTTATCTCTTTCAGAGAAAACCTCAAGAACTCTCTCTCTCATGGTAAACCTTGAGATCTAGAGTTTAATGCTTAAAGATTTGATTTTTGTTTTCCCAAAATCATTTATCTTATTTTTATAATCTTTGATTATGATTTCTTTAATCATTTTCTTTTTGGATGAATGAATAGTCATATTATTGGTATATGGGTAATAGTAGATTTATGCATGAATAGGTTAAATTTGAGTGAAAAATGGTTAGTCTTAAAGAGAAACTAAACTTTAATGATCATTCATTAGGCTTCAACATAGCTATTGTAATGCTTGAATGAATTAGTGGTTTACACCTTAGCTTCTTGGATTAGTAAAGCTATTTTTTTTTAGAGATCAATGGAGATGGGATAATCCAGAAATAGAGAAATAAAGGATTCCCGATAGTAGATAACTAAAAGTTACTAGAGTATTATTTTAGTGTCCCTGGCTGTGTTATATTGATGAGTGATTGTCAGAGTGGCCATGCTTGTGCAGCGGCGCCAACCAACTGGTCTTATTTCTATCTCTCTTTACCCGATTCAACTCCATTAACCTTTTCTGCTCAGCCATGGCGTCAACGTCTCTAGCACCTTCGATTCTCGCTCCCCCTGCTCCTGAATTGATGCTAAAATACAAGTGTTTGGGCCACCGATTTCGTATTTCTTCACGCCGGGGGTTTCGAGTCAAGTGCGACTCCACGGCGAGTTCCTTTTTTTTTTATATTATTTTACAAATTTAGGTGGCCTTCATACTGATACTGAAATGCTTTGTATAGATTCAGGAGAAGGAGTTAAGGCGGTGTTCACCTTTCTTGGAACGGCGCTCTAATGAATGGAAGGCTGTTCCTGATATCTGGAGGTCATCCGTCGAGAGATTCGGTGACAGACTTGCTCTTCTCGATCCCTACCACCACCCGCCTTCTTCTTTCACCTACTCACAGGTACCGCTCATTTCCTTTCTTTTCAACTTACCTACAAATACAATGATTCCTTTCTTTTCAATCATCTTCCACTCTAGTTACAACAAGAGATTTTGGACTTTGTTGAGGGTTTGCGAGTCGTTGGAGTCAAAGCAGATGACAAGATCGCACTTTTTGCTGATAACTCTTCTCGCTGGCTTGTTGCCGATCAAGGTAAGTGCTTCATTATATATCCACTGCTATGTTTTGGCCTCTGTCCGCTCTTCGCTTTTCTGTGGTGTTTCACCCCCTCCAATCAGGCAAACACCTAAATATTCCTCTCTCTCTCTTCTCTAGATGTTTTTCAACTGTAAGGCTTCTAAACTACTTACTCCACATTCAAATCTTTTCATTTCAACCATATCTCTCTGCCCCAAAATTTCATGCCAGGAGTCTTTTTTTTATTTTATTTTTTCAATTGAGGAAAGCATCCAAAAGTTGCACTATGAGTTGCCAATAACCTCACAGCACTTGCATGTTAAGTTGTAATAATTTCCTGCTTTACTGCCCTGGTTCTAATTAATTTGTCTGATTCTTCGATTTGGCATGTTTTATGTACTCTTTACTACTTTATGCCAGGTATAATGGCAACAGGAGCTGTCAATGTTGTCAGAGGTTCCAGATCATCTGTTGAAGAGTTATTGCAGATATATTGTCATTCAGAAAGGTACACCTCGATCTTTTTTGTTCCTTCGTTGTTTCAAGTGAATATCTTACTCGAAGAAGAGGCTAGAAAGTTACTTTATTTATACACACTGAGCTATCGCCATATACCAACCTCTTGTGTCATCATAATTTCTTGTTCTTATAACCTTTTTTAGAATTTCTGCCACTTCAGGGAATATCTAGTTGTCCTGCTGACTCAAGGAGAAATTTCATTTAGTTTCTATCGATATGCAGTACTGATTCGGTGTGAATTTAGCCAACATCTTGATTTTGCACTTGTCTTATCGTTTTTCATTATCTGGCTTCTCCTATAGGGGTATTTCTGATTAGAGAGAGATAAAAGTCGTTGGCCCATCAGTATGATGTATAATGCCTGATTTTGTGTAGATTATAGTTTTTAGTGTTCTTTTAAATTACCTTTTATGTCTGCCTCTAGTTCCTGTTTTTTTCAAATTTATTGACAGTATTGGGTTTTTAATAACTTCTAGACTTGTCTTGCAGTGTAGCCCTTGTTGTGGACGACCCTGAGTTTTTCAACCGCATTGCTGAGTCATTTTCTTACAAGGCACATGTAAGATTTGTGGTTCTTCTTTGGGGGGACAAATCGTCATTGGTTACAGCGGGTAGGAAGACACCTGTCTATAGCTACAACGAAATTAAAAACTTTGGACAGGAGAAGCGTGCAAAATTTGCAGGATCTTATGATGCTAGTAAGCGGATCTACTGTTTTATTTAGCGCTTTAGTGTTTTTGGCAGAGCTAACAAAATAAATGACTTCAGGGAAGTATGAATATGAATTCATCGATCCAGATGACATAGCCACAATTATGTATACCAGTGGAACCACGGGAAATCCAAAAGGTGTTATGCTTACACATCAAAATTTGTTACACCAGGTTCAAGCCAATACTTCTCATAAAAAAACAGTGTCTTTACATCATCATTTCCAAATGCTGAATTTGCTATTACATCCTGAAAAGAAAATCGTCCTTCTTTCTGTTTCTTGAATTACTTTGCAGATAAGAAATTTATCTGATGTTGTGCCTGCTGAAGCTGGGGAAAAATTTCTAAGTATGCTGCCATCATGGCATGCCTACGAACGGGCTTGTGAATACTTCATATTTACACGTGGGGTTGAGCAAAAGTATACGTCTATAAGATTCTTAAAGGTAAGTTTCTCTATGTTATGTTACACAGTGACGTTATAAAGAAGCCTCTTATCCTGAATGCGAGAAGTTAAAACTTAGCACTGATTCAAGTTTTTGATATATATCTTTCCCTTTGGCTTTGAAACATCTTTTCTTTTGGTATAGGATGATCTCAAGCAGTATCAACCCCACTATCTTATATCAGTTCCTTTAGTATATGAGACACTGTACAGGTATGCTTCTTTACAAGTAAAATTGTTCAGAAGATTTAAGTAATTTCAGATAGGCTATAGTGATACAGAAGTTTACTGATAAGAGCTTATTAACATATCACTGTTCAATTTAAAATGAAGGTTATAAATATATAACTACTTTCAGAGTCCATCACCAAAGAAACAATATACATTGGTGGCTTTTCATTTTTCGTTAACATATCACTGTTCGTATGCACAAGTTTTATGTGTATATATTTTACAATTATCTCTCCCAACTGAGAGACTTCTATGTTAATCTGATCAGCGAAGCCTAAGATTTCCCTCATGGCTGTTTCTACTTGGTTAATCCAGTTTTACAATTAATTTTTTTCTTCTATGAGTTTAGCTACTTAAATTTTCAGCATCCTTAAAACATGTTATTTGCTAAACTTTTTTTGTCTTCTGAGAATTGCAGCGGAATTCAGAAGCAAATTTCTGCAAGCTCTGCAGCCCGTAAGTTTTTGGCGCTTACATTGATCAGAGTCAGCCTGTCATATACAGGGATGAGAAGAATTTATGAGGTTTGTGATATAGATGATTTTTTATTTTGTATATTATGCTCCCTAATTAATAGTTCTGGTTAAAAGAATATTTCTGTCTGTTCCTATTTCTGATGCTTGGAGCCGTGGCAAATTATTTGCTCTGGTGTCCAGGGTCTCTCTTTGACAAAAAATGAAAAGCCTCCAATGTATATTGTTTCTTTGGTGGATTGGCTGTGGGCGAGAGTAATGGCGTTTGTCCTATGGCCATTTCATATGTTGGCTGAAAAACTTGTGTACAAAAAAATTCGTTCGTCTATTGGAATATCAAAGGTAGTATTACAACATTCTATGTTTCTTTATTTTACGAATTTTATACATTTAACAAACTTTTGTACCTTACAAGTAAGATCCTAAGACTATGAGTTACTTGCAATATATTCTTTGTTTCCTTCAGGCTGGTGTTAGTGGAGGTGGCAGTTTACCTATGCATGTCGACAAGTTTTTCGAGGTTAGGCTGCAAATATTGTTTAGAGAGTAATATATATATTTTTAATTTAAACAAGTTACTTTGTCAATATGTAAATAGACTTTGTTCTTCGTGTAGGCCATTGGTGTGAATATACAAAATGGGTATGGTTTGACAGAAACTTCACCTGTTATCTCTGCGCGGAGGCTTAACTGTAATGTAAGTTTAAACTCTCAGTGAACTTTCCTTTGAGATCATAGGAAAATAAATTATAATCTTGCACGAAATGTTTGGATCTCAATTAGTCTAAAAGAGCTATTTAAAATTCCATTTAGCAAAATAGTGTTTATAGTATATAACAGTTTTGTGTCTTGTATATATATGATATTACAGTTCTGTGTTTTCTGTGTATATACGATTCATCATTTTTTGTCTGTTTTGTTCTTCTTAATATAATTTTGTGGAGCATGTCAACCAGTTAATATTGTCATCCGTACTTTTCTATGAAGGTAATTGGCTCAGTTGGACATCCTATTAAAGATACAGAATTCAAAATTGTAGATCATGAAACTGGTACTGTTCTTCCACCTGGTTCAAAGGGGATTGTCAAAGTCAGAGGCCCACCGGTTATGAAAGGTTACTATAAGGTGATACACACTTTCTGCTCTTTGTTTAATAACGATTGTACTACATGATGAGTTTGCTGATCGATACAGCAGGCATATGATGTTTCTTCTTCAGCTTTGTCTGCTTCTGTTCGTCTGATCAGTTTATCATTTTCAGAAAGACCTTCCCGCTTCCAGCAATCCTTGGTGACAACCGGGTTTTCTTGTATAACCCAATCTTTTATCATAAAGGATGGATACCTCTTAACCAGTCTATGTGAACTCTTCATATTTATCGCATTTCAAATCTAGATAACCTGCAGTCCATTTCCCTTTTTTATTATTGCAACATTTGTGGACTCAAATAGATTAACTCATCTTTCTGTTGGTGAGCTCAGAATCCACTGGCCACCAAACAAGTTATAGATGACGATGGTTGGTTAAATACTGGAGATATGGGTTGGATTGCTCCTCAACATTCATCAGGACGGAGTCGTAGCTGCGGAGGTGTCATTGTTCTTGAAGGCCGTGCCAAGGACACAATTGTACTTTCCACAGGTATATTATGTCTCTACACTTTGTTGTTAGTGTCCAGAAACCTGAATTAAAATTATGTTTCCTACTGTCTGTATGATAAGCAAACTGCAAGTCTTAGCGAAAATTTTGATAAAATATTTGACAACAGTTTGATCTTTGTAGGTGAAAACGTGGAACCTTTGGAGATTGAAGAAGCGGCCATGAGAAGCAATTTGATTCAACAAATTGTGGTTATTGGACAGGTACTTGTTGTAAAGTTTGTTTTAGGAACAATGGTATGCGCTGTTTCACTTAGTTATTGTGGATGTATTTGCATTCTCAGGATCAACGCCGTCTTGGAGCTATTATCATCCCAAACAAAGAAGCAGCAGAAGGAGCAGCAAAAAGTAAAATTTCGCCTGTAGATCCTGAATTCAACAAACTCAGTAAGGAGACGATAACGAGTATGGTTTACGAAGAACTGAGGAAATGGTAATGATTCAACCCAACAAATAGTGAATAACATTTCTCTTGAATTTGTAGTCCACTGTACAGCTTGTATCGGTATTAAAAATCGACCTAACCTACACCAGTATTAAGACTTGAACTAAAGATGTGTGCAGTTTTACTCTTTGGGCATATCTAAACACCGAAAAGCTCGAATCCAAGTGGTGCTCTCGACTGTAGGAAGTTTATACTAGACATAATCGGGCAATTATAAGATTGTTGTTTTTAATAAATGAGAGCAAGAACGAAACTCATGTATAAAACCATGATGCAGGACATCAGAATGCTCATTCCAAGTTGGTCCGGTTCTCATTGTCGACGAGCCCTTCACGGTACAATCCTTATCTCTGTTTTAGTTAGCTTTTATTCTTAGCTCTCTCTTTTGGCGATTCAAAAGATTAAAACCTCATGTGGATCTATGAAAATCATTGCAGATAGACAATGGTTTAATGACACCGACTATGAAAATAAGGCGGGACAAGGTTGTTGATCGATACAAGGATGATATAGAGAGACTGTACAAGTAAACTAGACATTTTACTAGCATTCTGTGTTTTTTTTTTTCCACCTTTACCTTGTTACGGATTAGCTAAAAAGTGGACCGATTTCTCACTCCCTTGTTAATATATATCGGTTCAGTTATTAATAAAGCACACCTTTTCATGAAAAGTAGTAAGAGGCTTTTGAGGTTTGAAGAATTCAAGAGAACAATCAAATTTAATTATCACAGCTCACACGAGCTTATATAGCGTTACAAAAGTCGGCTTGCAACCCAAGAACCCTAGATACATATCTTGTTAATTTGCTTATTCCTAAAACTACTTTACATATTTGTAAGATACACAAAATATCCCAATACTTTCCCTCAAGTTGGAACATGGTAGTTACAAATGCTCAGTTTGGACAGTAACGAAAGAATAGGATCCTGGCCCAAAGCTTTAGTCAAGACGTCTGCAAGTTGATCCTTGGTTCGAACATGTATAGTCTTAATAATTCCGTCTTTAATTGCATTACGAACCTGATGACAATCAACCTCAATGTGTTTAGTGCGCTCGTGAAATGCTGGATTAGCAGCAGTGTGAATAGCTGCCTGGCTATCACAGAAGAAACGAGTCGGTTGGGTTTGCGAGAAGCCCAAATCTCTCAGCAACTGATGAAGCCATTTAACCCCACGTGTGGCTTTGGTCATTGATCTATATTCAGCCTTTGCGACCGGAGGGGAAATAGTATTTTGCTTATTGGTCTTCCATGAAATAGGGCAACCACCACCAAGAAGAGCCATATATGCACCCACCGAATTACGAGTGACGGGACATGCAGCATTCCGAATCACAATACATAGCAAGGTGAAGATCAGTATTTGCATGCAGCAAAATCCCATGACCTGCTGTCCCTTTAAGATACCTAACAACCCGAAGAGCAGCCTTCCAATGACCTTCACGAGGTGCCTTCATAAATTGAGTAAGGATGTGAACTGAGAAACAAATATATGGTCGTGTAAGGGCCATGTAAAGAAGACGACCCACTAGTCTTCGATATGATTCAGGATTGCGCAAAACTTTACTCCCATCGCGTCCCAAGCGATGCTTTTGCTCCATAGGTGTAGGCGCCGGTTTACATCCGAGGAGTCATGTCTCTGCTACTATATCCAAAGCGTACTTCCCGTTGTGTCAACAAGAAACCTTCTGTGCCCCTTGCTACTTCAATACCAAGAAAATACTTGACCTTACCCAAGTTTTTCATGTGAAAGCATTCACCCAAATAGTCTTTGAACATGTCCAATGCATTTGTGTTGTTGCCACAAATGAGTAAATCATCCACATATATCAAAACACGTATTTCAATATCACTGTGTGAGAGAGTAAACAACGAATAATCAGCTTGTGATTGAATAAAACCAAACCGTGTGAGTGTCGTAATTAACTTCTCAAACCAACATTGAGGGCCCTGACGTAAACCAGACAAAGACTTGTGTAATCGGCAAACCTTGTTAGGATCAGAGTGTTTGAACCCTTGCAGAAGCTTCATATACACCTCTTCATGTAGAACACCATGTAAGAAAGCATTGTGGACATCCATATGGTGAGCTTCCTAATTCTTGGTCGCACCTGTCTTTAACAAACCTCTTATCTTAGCTACTGGAGCAAATGTTTCATCAAAATCAATGCCTTCCACTTGATGATTTCCCAACACGACGAGCCGAGACTTGTAGCACTCAAGTGTCCCATCAGCTCGATATTTTAGCTTATAGACCCACATGTTGCCAAGTGCGGTTTTCCCTAGGTAAAGCAGTAATGCTCCATGTTTCATAGAGGAGCACCAACGTTCATCTTGAACAGCCTGCTCAAAACTCTTTGTTCAACTCCTGCACTCACGGCAGCTAGGAAAGCTTGATGACCAATCGAAAAACTTTTGTCAGATATTAGCTTCCATATCTTGTGAGATATATTTGATATCTCGACAGCTTGCGTATCAAGTTATGGATATCCGTGTGTATATTTGATCACCTAGTTTTAGGAATGTTTTCCTTGATTGTATAGAATACAATAGGAAGTGTATCTTGTATATAAGCAGCCTCACGGCAAGCATAATAAGACACAGAAAACGATCCTTTCACCTTGATATGGTATCAGAGCCAACCCTCTTTTACTTCTGAATTCTTCCTTTTACTTTGTTAAATTTATGTGAGAATGAGTGACGTACAAGAAGGTAAGAAGGATGACAAAGATGTTTTTATGTCACCTTATTATCTTCATCCCTCAGACAATACAAGTCAAGTGCAAACTCCGATCTTATTGAACGGAAACAATTACGAGCGATGGGTAAAGCTTATGCTGAACTCACTTCGCACAAAGAGAAAGCTTGGCTTTCTTGATGGAACATTGAAGAGACCGTTCGGAACTTCCGATGAAGCCGAGAAGTGGGACATGGTGAATGCTATGATTATCGGATGGATATATAGCAGCATCGAGGTGAAACTCCGTGCTTCAATCTCTTTGGTGGATAGTGCTAAGGTGATGTGGGCCGGTATTAAGAGAAGATTCTCTGTGAGTGATGACACACGGATTCATCAGATTCATTCTGATCTTTCGTCGTGTAAACAGAATGGAGATTCTGTTGAAGTGTATTTTGGAAGAATAAAAGTCATGTGGGATGACTTGGTGGACTTTGAGACCGGATTCAAGTGCTGTTGCGGAGATGCGGAGTGCGAATCCATGGTCAAGTATGAAAAGATACAAGAAAAAATTCGCGTGCATCAATTCCTTATGGGACTCGACAACTCCCGCTTTGGTACTGCACCAACCTGTTGAGTAGACAACAAGATTTGAACCTTGATGAGGTTTACTCTCAAATAATTCAAGAGGAGAGACACATAAACTCGATGAGACATAATGAAGAAAGGAGTGCATTGGTGGGTCTGTCGGCAACAACACAACCAAAGGCAGCAGCCACTCGTTTCGGGCAGCCATCAACAGCTTGTTCTCATTGTGGGAAGACTGGTCATGAAGCATCCAATTGCTTTCAAGTCATTGGGTTTCCTGATTGGTACAGTGACAAAGTCAAGAGTTCAGGAGGACGAGGGAATGGACGTGATCGTGGCCTTGAGTCACAAGGAAGGGGTCGTGGTGGACGAGGATCTGGCTACAAAGCACATAATGCTCTGGCTGGAGACTCATCACATGAGTCTACGAGTTCGGGTATTCCAAACTTTACTCAGGAACAGTGGGCATCGCTTTCCAATCTGTTGAACAATCAGAAGCAAAGTGGCTCACATAAACTTTCGGGTAATAATGAAAAATTCTATTTCTATGGTACAGAGAGTAGATATGATATTATTATTGATTCTGGGGCATCTCATCATATGACTGGCGATATAAATTTGTTGACGGATATAATCTATACTGAGCCATGTCCGATTAAGCTTCCAAACGGACATGTTACATGGGCAACTCGACATGGGTCTTTAAGTCTTGGAGGAAGACTTACTTTAGAGCGAGTGTTCTATGCTCCTCATTTGTCTATTACTCTCATTTCTGTGGCTCAATCATGATATCGATGGTTTTATTCTTTTTACGAAGAAGTTTTGTGTCATTCAGGACCTCGCTTCGAAGACTTTTATTGGTGCGGGTAAGGAGCGAGATGGAGTCTATCATTACACTGGCATTGCTGCAGCTGCTGGAAACGCTGGGAGACTTGATACTCGGGAGTTGTGGCATCGCCGGTTGGGGCATCCATCATCATCAGTTTTGTCCGTTTTATCTTCGATTGGTTGTTTTTTCTAGTAGTTCAGGAGATCATGAAAAAGCTTGTGATGTTTGTGTTCGAGCTAAGCAAACTCGGAATTTGTTTCCTGACAGTATTAATAAAGCACAAGCTGCATTCTCTTTAATACATTGCGATCTTTGGGGTTTTTTACAAAGAAGCTTCCTCATGTGGAGCTCATTACTTTCTGACAATAGTTGATGACTTCTCACGAGCTGTATGGACAATTTTACTACTTGAGAAAAGAGAAGCACCGTTGGCTTTAAAAAATTTCTTTACCTTCGTCGAGACTCAGTTCAACACAAAGATCAAAACCGTGCGAAGCGATAATGGGACAGAATTCATTTGTCTTAAGTCTTTTTTTGTTGAGAAAAGAGTTCTGCATCAGACTTCATGCGTAGAGACTCCACAATAGAATGGACGTGTAGAGAGGAAGCATCGTCACATTCTTAATGTGGCCAGGGCTTTGCTGTTTCAAGCAAATTTGTCTCCACGGTTTTGGGGAGAAAGTGTCTTGGCGGCAGTGTATTTGATCAATCGAACGCCGTCCTCTGTTCTTGGTAACAAGACTCCTTATGAAGTCTTATATGGAGAAGCTCCAAATTATGATCATCTTCGCACGTTTGGTACTTTGTGTTATGCTCGACGCATCTCTCGCAACAAAGATAAATTTCAAGAGAGAAGCATCAAGTGTATGTTTTTCGGGTATCCAGAGGGCAAGAAGGGCTGGTTAGTATTTGATCTTGATTCTGAATGAACATTTGTGTCTCGTGATGTTGTTTTTCACGAAAATATTTATCCTTTTGCGCCATCGATGGAATCCTCTGTTCCAAGTTCTGTTCCGAGCTCTGTTTCAAGTTGTGTTCCGAACTCTGTTTCACGTTCTACTCCGAGCCCTGTTTCAAGTTCTGTTGAGGAACCACAACATCCGAGCATCACATCGTCTCATCCTGCCATTTTTTATGATCCATCTGTTGTTGTGGTTCATCATGATGGAGAGGTTTTAGTGGCCGAGACGCCAACGACATGGGGAGTTGATGACATTGTGGCTCTTACTGAACCAATTACTGAACCAGGTAACATTGAACCGAC
>OVAP01001516.1:0-23512 GCA_900406295.1 Aurinia saxatilis | reverse complement strand
TCTCGGCCCATGGGCCCCACCCCTGTCCGACGGCCGGTGCGTTAATTTCGGGAGACTCATAAGACTCGTTTACTATCCCTGCAACCACCACAAGATCTTTCTCCGTGTTTCGTCCTCGCTCACACGGTACTGCGAATCACTTCTCAGTAGGTCACCCATCCTTAAATCGCTCCAGCTCAAGCACGCTTAACTCTGGAGTTCACTCTGGACAAATGACCGAAAAGATAAGTGCACTTTTGTAACATAAGTAGCCAAATCAATTCTCTTAAGCCTCTCCACATACACTACCATATACTAGAAATCGGGATGTTACAATTTGTTTCCTGCAGTAGATTTGCGAATTTTCTAAACTATAATAGCGGCGGCGAGGTTCAAGAGTCGGCTGGTTTTAGAGAAGACTCTGAAGTGAGTATGAGCGGCGACTTTGAAAAAATGAGGAAGAACAGCGGTGGGAGATTTGATAAACAGAGAAGCTGAGCATCAACGCATCTCGGTCGTAAGAGTTGTGCTCATCAAAGAAGGCAGCACATCACATCCATAATAAGATATATTGAATCATGTTTCTGTGTTAATAGTTTTGATATGGATTGACTTGGTTTTGTTTATTGACTTTCCATCATACATATGTGGAAAATCAATTGATTTATTGGTTTTGCTGCTATTGTTTGTTGATTATTTGTATTGTATGTATAAAACTGTATTTGCTGATCAATTATAATCACTGGGAATCGTATTTGCTGCTTTAATATTCTGTACGGGAAGACTACAGATTATCATCATTGGGAATATTGGGTGCAAACCGAAGAGATGATAGACAGGTGGGGTCTTCTTTAACTGATCGCATATCCTGGTTGTTTTTCCATTGAGGATTTTGGTTTTGCAAAGACGGAGAAAGATATTGATGGCGAGAAGATGTTGCCTTGATAAATTGGAGTAAACATTGGCTGACAAAAATGATTGGCCAATGCTTTATTGGTTTAAAGTGGAAGAAAATGATGAGACAGAGCGATTTATTACTTCAATATTTTGTGTTTTAGATTATACTTATATGTTTAGTTTTCAATGGTTTTATACATGGATGAGTATTTAGCTCCCATGCTAAAATTTAACAGCCTCACCTTTTTTTTAAATTTGTTCAAATTTATTTATTTTCCTATTTGTATTAATTATTTTTTTTAAAAATAATTGTCCGATTTTAATGGATAATTTGGTTTAAATAATCTGGTTTTAATTTTTTATTTTTTAATTTCTAAATTTAGTCGATTTTAATTAATAAATTGTCACATTTTAATTAATAAAATTTTTGAGTTTAATTAATAAAATGTTTTACTTTTAAATAATAAATAAATTATCCTTTATATTAATAAATTGGCAGATTTTCATTAATAACCTGTTTTAATTTTTTGTCGGTAATGTTCTTATTAATTATTTCTCACCACAAATAATTCTCCCATTTTTAATATTATTTGGCCGATTCTAATTAATAAATTTATAAACATTCTAAATTTCCGTTGGTAATTAATATTTGGATATATGTGTGTATATATATATATATGTATATATATATTATCATAACTTATTTGTATTCATATTTTAAATATACCGATATGTTATACTTCATCCATTTCACAAAGATTGATTTTCTGAATTTTGCATAAATATTAAGAAAAATTAAATCTAATAATGTCAGTAATACATTTGTCTCTTTCCAGTGATTTTTAAACTGATTATTCCTTGTTTCCAATGATTTGTATACTTATTATCCCTCTTTATAATAGAATTTATTAATTAATCTTGTAAAGAAGATATATTAAATACAAGAGTTCTAAATTTGATGGTAGAAAATTAATCTTTATGAAACAAAAATAAAATTCAGAAAATCAATCTCTGGGAAAAGAAGGAAGTATGTACTCCTTTGTGCTTATATAACAAAATTTTATTTATATGTACAGATTTATATTTTTCAAATAACACTCATGCCATTTTAGAAATTAAAACTTATGGAGAGCAAGCGGAAACTTATATGCTAATGAAGAACAAAGATGACAGAAATTGTACGATTTTATGTCTTTTAAAATTACAGATTGTCATTTTTTTTTTTCTTCGGATCAAACTCCGCGGGGTGCACAGAAAATGATGTTGTAAATTTAATTGGAAGTTGAAGAATATTTTGGCTTTACAATAAGTCTGCCGCACTCATGGCAAAAGTAATATGATTATGCACATCTTTGTTGGCCGCAAAAACTGGAGACCTTGTATCGTCTGGATCAACGGACAAAATCATATTGCAATAGTCTGCAGCATCACGTGAGATACTAAGTTCGTCGTCAGTCTCATCCAGATTACCTTTCTTGATCCACGACTCTGCCTTTTTTAGTCCCTCGACAACCGCGTCCTTGTAGTTCTCGGCACAACTCTTGAAACATGGCTTCTTTGGAGAACCGATGAGAGTCATTGTGCGCTCTGCCTTATCCATGGCTAGAGACACAGCTGCAATAGCCAATTCCAATGGAGTCGATGCTGAGGCTGTGCTTTGATTCAAGGTTAGAGCTTCAATACATTCATGTTCTAAGGAGGAGAGCGAGGCAGTGCCTTTACAAGCCTTTGATATCAGCCAGGACGTAGATGGGCATGTCTTTGCTTCCCCCTCAATGTTGGATTTCTGTGTTGTAGATGGCCATTGGGAGAGGAGAAGAAAGGTTACAATATTGATTGATATAGATGCATGAGAGGCGTATAAACAAGTCATCGTATGTTCAACAAAACTTTTTGTTATGTTTAATGTTTGTTTAATACGAATGCTAGATTGGAGTTTCTACATATGTTGAGCTTTTATACACTCAATGGTTCTTATTATCATCCCGTTAAAAGCCATTTCTGAATTTCTATTCTTTGTTTCCACAAAATTTAAAGCATGAAATGCTATATATGGGGTCAGGTTGAACGATTAACAATGACAAGACAAACACAAATAGTATGAGAAGTTTATCGAAAGAGAGCAACGGAATTCAATCTCTTCCCTCTATTGATATATTTTCTTATGTAAAAAAGATTTTTTTTTTTTTTTGAAAAATATGTCAGATATTTTCTCAACTCTCTTTTTTGTTTTTTTTTTGCTGTTTTTGTTGTAAACCATTTTCTCAACTCTTTATGAAAATATTATTTGTAAGGATTATGCAGTGGCCGATCCAAAACAATAACTTTTCTACCCTTTAATAAGTTTGTAAAATAATTTTTATTTTTGCTTTCAAATCAATAAGCACAGCATGTCCAATACCAGGACTTGTAGCCTAGTGATTTGTACTAGAATTGTTACTGTGTCACCACCTGCGTTCGAACCCATCTTGATGAATATTATGTTATTAACAAAAAAAGAAAACACATTACGTCCAATTTTGTGGGGCTATCACATGTGTGATTAATGAAGAGAAATTGATATTATGTTTGGTTAAGTTTAATGGGAAAATAACACATAGGAAATTTTAAAATTTCTATTTTCCAAATCAGGTAATTGAATTTTTACTTTTGGTATTGTGGGTAATCTTATAATAATAAAATTATATTTTTATTTTAATCTTATAATAGATGATTAAATCATATTAATATGTAAGTTGCTTTGTGTTAAACCAAAATCAAAGGGGGTTTACAAAGACGACCAAAACCTTTTAATCTTTAGTTTTTTTTTTTTTTTNTTAAAAAAACGCCCAAAACCTTTTTATTTTTTTTTTTTTTTTTTTTTTTTTGTACGGAGAAGGAAGAAAAATTACAGACAATATCTAAGCAAGAAAAACATCAAAGGTGTTTTCTTTCTTCCGTCAATTGATAACTTTTCTTATGAAAAAACTTCCTTTTTTCTTGTTTATTTTTTTTCTTTCTTAAGTTCTTTTGATAGTTTCTCAACTCTTTATGAAAATATTATTTCCTCAATTACTCAACAGTTTCCTCAATTTTGCTGATTTCAGAAACTTTGACGTTGTTAATATAGAGCAGGTAGTTCTTTACATGACATAGATCATATTCTGGTCCTTTAGGAGCGGAGACACCTTTGTTTGTAGGCGAAGAACAGAGCCTAAAGGTGAGGAGGTCCAAGCACAGAGCGAAATTTAACACGGACAAACTTCACAAAAACCATTAATATAGTTATACATGTATATGTTTAATAGCAAAACTGAAATAACTCAAATGGTTCTGTTGATTATATTATGATAGAGAGGTCACAAGTTAGACACTTGCAAATGCATTATTTTGTTTAAATGAAAAACATGAAAAGATGCCGTTTTGAGTGTTTATACACATATATACAGTTGGGCAATATATATATATATTTCTCACTTTAGGGTTTAACATGCACAATAATTATGTGATGAGTAAACATACATATTTATGTCACTTGATGGGTTTTCTTACACTAAATCCATTTCTAGTTGTCGTGCTTTATTTATTTTTGAGTGACAAATTTCATACATGGGAGATGATCAAAGGAGACTTCATCTCAAAGGTTATGGTTTACGTTTAACTCTCTCTTCTTCTTTTTTTAAAGAGGATTTTTGAACTCTTTAGTGTTTTTAGTATGAAACTTGGTAAAAAGAGGGAGATTGGTCTTAAATTCTAGGAAGCATACTATATATAATAATATATGACATATATTCCTTCCACCTTTGCATATTTGTCATAATATTTTATCTAATTTTGACTTTCGTTTCTTTTTGTGAATTATGCTCTAACGTTCGTGTGTGTTAGTGTGTATCAAAGGTGTGATTGATCGTTTTCCTTGTTTGAAAAAGAAAAGAGAACTTGAAATACGAAGGTCGTGGTTCTGTTCATATAAAGAGGCATTTCCTCTCTTCATGAAGATACACTTGCTTATTTGTTAAAACAGAGAACTAGCTACAAACACAGAGTTCTTATACAAGTTTGTCTTGCAGCTGAGTTTGAGAGTTTGGGAAATATTACCTTAAGAAAAAGTTACTATTGCTGTGAGGAACACAACGCTAGGACTTCTGTAAGAAAAAGACATCCGGCCTTGATTAATGGGGAGTAACTTGTTATTTCTTGTTAACCTTAGTTCATGTTCTTAGATTGATTTGTTGTATTCTATCTTGTTTGTCTTCTTGAAATGATGATCTAATAAAAATTATTTGTGGCCGAGCTAGGATTAGCGGTTGGTTTGAAAGAACCAATCGAAATCTCGGTAAATCCTAAGTCGTCTCTTCATCGCTTTAGAGCATTTCTATTGGCGAACTCTTCACAAGTTCATTAGAAGTTTTTAATATTAAATTTATTAATATTTTAATTATTGAGTCTCATAATTTTTTTTATAAAATTTATGTATCCAATGGTGAGATTCTTTGGGGTTCTACAAAATAATTTTTTTGTAAATATTTATTTTAAATTTGTGCAAACTTAAGAAAATATAATTACTACAATTATAAAAACTTTTTAAAATATAATAATACAACATGTTTAATAAAAAAATAAAAAAAGTAAGTTTGTATGATTCCTCATTCAGACTTATATTGAAGCTGCGTAATCCCGAGTCTCTTGATCACCAATGTAGTACTCGTCGATCATGTCCCTTGCAGTGACGCTGTGACCAACCTCTTCAAAATCATTTGTAGCATCTTTTTCTGAAACAACACAAGATGACACCACATAAGAAACAGCTAATGGAGCAGTTTCAAATCCGCACAGGATTTGAGAATGTTATCCCCAACCTATAGAGGACAACGAGACTTCGTCACCTCCAAAATGATCATCCACAAATGGGGTCACATCACACACCTATAGTCAAAGACCATCAATCATTAACGGAAACAGAGCATCAGTCTCGGATCATAAATGTAGAAATCATGTTTCTCATAATGTACCAAAACCATATCTACAAAACTAATATTACTCGACGTAGCATTTACACAGATCAACTGTGAATACTAGTGTAATCCATTTAGAAGAAAGAGACGAGATCTAACCTTTCCAGAGATGATAGGAAGAAAACAAGCCATCTCTTCTTCGAAATACCAAATCTGCAGAGATAATAGGCAGATAACAAGGCTGCAAAGAAACAATTAACATAAATTTTCAATAACTAACCCTTAAATACCAAATCTAAACCCTAAAAAAACTAATAAACTAAAGCACAACAATAGAGTTTTAGTAAAGAGCACTACGTTGCAGCTTTTTACAAGCCATACACCAAACCGTATAGCTCCAAGAACTAAAGAAGACGTAATAAATGAAATTCACAAGCTGGTTCTTCAATCAATCCTTACATTGTCCTACATATATTGTCTACTTATTCACTACTTCACATAAACTAAGATTCACAATAGCTAAATGCTACTCGTTCCACAAAAAGGAGCATCTATCTCTCCATGACCTTAATTTAATTTATAGATTCCAGTCCCAGAGGGAGCGGTGGTTATCGATTCAACAACACATCACACAACATATTCAGGAAAATTTATGTTAATTGTTCCTTCTGGTGTAGAGATAATCAGCCAACAGTCCTTGGTTTTGTTGTGCGGCGAAACTTCGTCAAAAGTCAAGAGCTTCCGATTTGAAGCCATCTCTCTTCAAGCTGCAAACTGCAAACACGAACATCAGAACCAATCAAATCTACTATGATCAAAAGAAAACAGAGATGAAAGATTCAAATCGAAGTAGGGACATTTGAGAATCAACCATGCAATTGATTTCTAAAACAAGCAAATAAGTGCAAGATCAATAAAGTTAAATCGATGCAAGATCAGACAAGACTAAACAAGTAGAATCGGTTTCTTTTGTGTCATTCCCAGGAAAGAATAATCGGTTTTGCTCTTCTTCATTTGCTTCTGGCCATATTTCCTCCATCATAGCCATCATTAGAGTTCCCACTCACCATGTATGTTGGTACTTTCATCTGGATTAAATTTCTATATTTACAATAAAAGGAATTTTATTACTACATGAGAGGAGCTTAGAAGAAGAGGAGAGTCGAGGAAATCGGAGACGGCGAAATGATGAGAAGAAGATCGGAAGAGGAGTTTGGTTCAGCTTAGAATTTACACAGTTTGGTCCAACCAAATTTCGACACGTGTATGTTAAGAGACTGAGATTGAGTCTCAACCCACTAATACCGTCTCACAGCCAAGTCTCATAAAGAATATTATTTTTATTTTTTTCATTTTCTTTTAATTTGGTGAACCTCTCAAAAGTTCACCATTGGAGATGGTCTTATATTTACAATCGCGTCCATACATTAAATCATTTAGATCTAGTCTCTAAGAAATCGAATAATTCATTAACGAAAATAAAAATTTATAATTGATAACTTTTGGTACAACAGAAGAAATCATCAATCTAAAACCACACACATTAATTGATGATAAGAGCGGAAGCGAGATATATATATAGTAAAAAAATTAAACGAGAAAGGATTTGATAAATGAAGAAAGAAAAGACTGGAGGTCTGCCATTCCCTTCTAACTTTTCTCCGAACTAGCTATCTGTACGTGTAACCCAAAAAGCAAATAAACTTTAGGGATGGAATCAGTATATTAAGTATTGTTTGTACATTCCTGGGTTAAGTTTTACGTCAAACTCGAATACTCGCATGCACACTAATTTAATTTTCATAGTGTATTCAATTTTTAATGGGAATTAATAATAAGGAAAAATAGCATACCTTTTAGCTGGACTGAGTTTATATATCAGAGGGAACAAGTGTAACCCGGAGGTGGGTTTTTGCCACAGGTAAGAAGAAGCTGAAGAGCAACAGGGACGTAAAGATTGAGGTCAAGAGCTTTGAGCTTGAGGGTAGTGCAGAGACATACAGCAGCTTCAACTTCAACGAGGCCTTTAAGTAAGGGACAGCATTTATTAACCGCTGGGTCCCCAAGACCTATCTTGACTAAACCCCCTAACAAGTCCACGCACGCTCCCAACTTAAGCGTGTCTATTGGACAGGACCCCTTCCCACTGCCTGATGGTGGCTTCTCGCTCCCTGGAGGCGGAGGACAATCTTTCCCTCCTGTGGCAGGTGGGTTTCCCCCTGGTGGAAGTAGAGGACCCACAATCGGCAATGGTGGCAGCGGCAGAGTGGGGCCCAGCACTGGAGGTATGGGAAGACCCGAAACTGGCGGTATGGGAAGCCCCGAAACGGGAGGAACGGGTAGTTTAGGGACTGTCACAGGAGGAACGGGTAGCTTAGGTACAGTCACAGGAGGAACGGGTAGCTTAGGGACTGTCACAGGAGGAACGGGTAGTTTAGGGACTGTCACCGGAGGAACGGGTAGCTTAGGAACTGTCACCGGAGGAACAGGTAGCTTAGGGACTGTCACCGGAGGAACAGGTAGCTTAGGGACTGTCACAGGAGGAACTGGTAGTTTAGGGACTGTCACCGGCGGAACAGGTAGCTTAGGGACGGTCACAGGAGGAACTGGTAGCTTTGGAACAGTGACAGGGGGTTTGATGGATGGTTTTATGCCCTTCCGGTGGCTGCAGGAGCCGCATGCCAGGGAATGATGGGGGAAAAATATAACGCAAATGAGGAGTAGATAGATGGAGAATTTTGACGAGTCCATGTTGGATAGAGTCGGATGGAGGAACGATAAGAAAGGGTATATGAATATATAAAGTAAGAATGGAAAGAAGGGATCACGTGAAGATGGGGGCTACATCTGCAATAAGAAGGGAAGTCCCAAAATAAGCATGGCTGGCAATTATCATAAGAATACAAGATTCCCTTGATGACCCATCGCTATATTTCTTCACATGTCCCCCGGTCAGTTTTTGACTCTTACTATACTGCTAGTCTGTCAAGCGTTAACTATAAATTTTATCAAAGGTAACTGCCGTTGATACTATGCAATCTTTGTTTCCCCCAACCAACTAATTTTTATCAAAGGTAACTGCCGTTAATATATGGTGCATATGTTAGAGAAGCACTAGAAGATTATTTGAAGCAACAAAATGACATTAAGCTAAAGAATATGTTTCTTTTTAGGTGGGGAAAGGTACCCATGATTTTGTTGGAGCTCCGGCCTCCATTCACACTTTCTTCGTATACAATAGAAGGAACTTCACATATATAAAAAATAGTCTTTTCTCAATTCAATGTGGATTAGTAAAGTTAAAGCACTTTTGCAACTCCACAAATTGATCAAATATATTCAAAAAGCTTTTGTTCCTTTTTCAGTACCAAGATGCTTTACTTCAGAATTGACAACTTTGATAATCATATACATATGCTATCAACTAGAAAACATCTGTTCCATGTGACCGCCAGAACCTAAGATCTACGTCCCACCACCGTGGATCTCACTATCCCGACTGATTCCCACCGTAGTCTCTCTAATGCCCGCGCTATGGGATTTTCATATAGTGACAGTTTGTTTTGAGAAAAAACTAGATCCTGGTCAAGGAATAGTTAAGGAATACCCTAACAAACAAAGTAATAGAGTGGTCCGCTTGACCATGGTGATGAGGAGGAAAGTGGTAGAGTAAATCAATGTCCGAGTAAAGGAAATCCGAGTGTGGATCAAGTGACTTAGTTAACATCACGGGACTGATCCGAGAACAAGTCTAGATCAACAAGAAACTTGGGAATGAACCAAAAGGAATGATTAATAGGCTATGTTAAGATCATTAAATGTATCAAAGGACTTAACCAAAGGAAATGATATCAACTAGATGAGCTGAACCAGCTGGATGAGCTACCTAAGTAGATGAACTGAAATAGCTTGATAATCTAGCTCGGTGGATGACCTAGCTAACAAAGATAAGTGAGCTGACAGATAGCTCAACTCAGCTGGGCAAGCTGATTGAGTACTGACCCAGCTGGGTGGACTAATCAGATGGAAGCTAAGCTGGGTGGACTCAAATGGTTACTCGAGCTAGGTGGTTACTCAATGAAATGGTACAAAGCCCAAAGGACACGTCCTTTCATGAGGGGTGGTTACTCAATAAAAGGGTACAAACCCAAAGGTCACATACTTTTGGAAAAGGTGCCTTTTAAAATCTATATAAAGAGGGAAGTTGAAAAGGAAAGAAGTACACGTACCTCAGGCAAAAAATAAACCCTAAAGCATATTTTTATCAGAGGAAATAGAGAGGAAAACTTGAGAGAAGATTCAAGAAAGATCTGGTTCGGTTTTCGGTAAAACCGAAAGGTAATGGACCGTTGCAAGATTATTCCGGATGGATTCAAAGGGAACATTTTCCTAAATATATGGATAGATTTCTAAGCCATGTCCTTAACCTATGAACAATGTCTAGGACAAATATCAAAGAGAAAAGGGGGAAATAAGTGGGTTAGAGATGGAGTGGTTGGAAGACAGATTCAGACCGCTATCTTCAACTGCCTATTCCTGTTGACTTGAGACGAACCAAACGACGAGATAGACATTGTTGGAAAGGTTTCTCTGTCTAGTTTCTAGAACAGGTTTTCGATTGAAGATTGGAAGTACGTTTTTCAAGTTATAACCATTTTCGAAAAGCGCATTCAATTTATCGCAAAATCTAGAGAACACATATTCGGACCGTGATCTTCATCTGTGGTTTCCCGTCGATCCATGACGAACCAGGAGATGTAATACCCATGGTTGGAAAGCTCTCTGTCTAGTTTCCAGAGTAAGTTTTGGATTCGGAATCAGAGATACGGTTGATGAAATGTATATAAACTGTCGCGAATTCCAAAGAGAAGAGGGAAGGAGTGATGATTTCGATCCAATGGAATGCAAAGGAAGTTCCAAAGGTTGAGAAACACAAAAATGTGGGAAGCACCAAAGGGTACGAACACCAAAGTGTGCGAACACCAAAGGGTGCAAACACCAAAGGGTGGGAAGCAACAAAGTGTGTGAAGAACAAGAGGTGATATATTACGTTTTTAACACTTTCTAACCATTTTTTCTAGTATTTCTCGAATCTTTTGGTCTTTTATATAGTCAATTTAGGTGTTTGGAAGCTTTGGTGACGTGTGGGACAAGAAGAGCGAGAAACGGGAAAGACTATGAAAAAGTGGTTCATGCACGGGCAGGGAACGAGTGCCTGGTCGGGCACCTACGGAGTCTGTTCGGGCTGAAGAAGATGTAAATAATACAGAAGAGGCAGGGAGAAGGTGCCTGGTCGGGCACCTACCCAGCCTGGTCGACCTGGCCCCCGATTTCTGCAACATCAGTTTGACAACTTTCCTTTTTTAACTTGGATGGCCGAAATTTATTCCAAAACCCCTAGTTTTAACACCCTCTCAGCCTTCTTCTACAGTCCTAAAGCCCCTTTTGAGTCCAAAAACATTTGTTCTTTCATTTCTTGTTGTTCTTTTGATTCTTAGACTTGTTTTTCATTGCTATTTGGTTTGGATTGAGGATCTTACATCATCCCTTGTTGAGAAGTGTTCAAAACCTTGTTCTTTTACATTATTTCATTTTTATTGAAGTATTATTCAGATTTATCTTGTTCTTGATTATGTTTCTCATCATTTCTTTAGTATTTGTTAATTCCATCATGTGTGAGTAGTTAGGTTGTTAGATCTAGGGAGTTCATGGGTTGTTAAGTTAGTAACTGGATGTAAATAGGTAGATGTGTAGAAGAATTCCCTCCTAATAATGTCTTAATGCCTAAACTAGAATTGATCACCTAGTTTTTGTTCAAAGGACTCCCTATTAAACGAAAGTGTAGTAGGATTCCTGAAACCTTATTAGGAGAGCAGTTTGTCCTTAGCCAACGAAAGTTGATGATTCTAAGGCAAGTTGTGAACATATCAAATCTGCTCTAGTAAATCTCTCTAGCTAGTTTAAATCCACATGAAAGTTTAGGCATTTAAGTAGTTAAGACAAGTGATTGGTACCACGAAAGTGGACCAATCTAGTATTATATTTGAGTTGGAATTGAGTAGAACTAGAATCTGAATAAATATCCAGTTTAGTTTAAGACAATCCATTGATCATCCCTAAGTCTAGCATTTTTATGATCATTGAATTTAAAACCGATAGAAAAATTAGAAACAAAAAAAAAACAAAACCCTTTGAATATTCGATTTCGCTTAATTATTTAAATTAATAGATTTTAGTGTAATTGCTGGGATTTTTGGATTTCGATCCTTACTACTGCATTGATACATTGTAGTTGTCAAGGTCTTATTAAGTAAAATTGACAACTTATTAAGTGGCGCTGTTGCCGGGTCTCACCATTTTACCTGTAACTGAAAAATTTATATTAAGTCAAAATCATTTACTAATTCTTTCTTCGTTGTTCTTACATGTGCATGACTAGAAGCCGACATTCAGCGGCTGATCTTGTAATCATGTCCAACGACGAGCTTGCGAGAAGAGAAAGAGTCAACAGAAGAAACCGGTTGAATCGTGTCACAATGGGTGACAATCTCGACAATGCAGCTCTTCAAGAGCAACTGATGGCAATGCGTTTTCAAGTAGAGGCTCTCCAAGAGCAGGCCCGCCACCGTCCACAGACAACTCTTAGCGGCGCTGACAAGCCGCATACATTGTACAGGAACCGCTCAGCAATTGTTCCCCCACCAATGGTGAGGCAGGACTATGGCATCAAGGGCCACCTCATTCAGCTAGCGAAACAAAAGCCATTATGCGGTCTTTCAAATGAGAATCCCATGGAGCACATTGAGCGTATCGAGCAAATCACAAGCCTCACTAAGGCCAATGGTGTACCACCACCAGACTATGTTTGCTGCAAACTCTTCGAGTTGTCACTGTCTAGAAAGGCTCTTTCATGGCTCAAGTCACTCACCCCAAGAGCCTAGTTGGATGGGAAGCAGCCCGCAATGACTTCATTGACAAGTACTACACCAAAGCCAAGACTGTAGCTTTGAATGCCAAGATTTCCAGCTATTCTCAGCACTCAGGAGAGTCCTTTTGTGAGGCGTGGGAGAGGTTCTGTTCCTACCGCCGAGACTTCCCCCATCACGATTTTAGCGAGAAGCAATTGCTTACTATTTTTTATGATGGTTTATCTTGGAAATTTAAAGGTCAATTGAACTCTGCTAGTAATGGAAATTTTATGACTCGTAGTATTGCAGATGCATTGGAATTGATTGAGAAGATGGCTGAGAGTTCTTCGGAGAGGAGCCCAGAATATGATAGAGGAAAGAAGGTTGCTTCGATGGAGGTGCAGCAGATAGCAGAGCTAACCGAGAAAATCAGCTTACTTGTGAAAGCAAACCAACGCGGCGTAAACTCCTGCTATATAGAAGGTGGTCCTGTACCTTCTGAGGAGAATATGATGGGAGAAAATGATGATGAAGAGGAGTGTAACTATGTCACTGGCCATGAACACAAACAAGGATACAATCCCAACTACAAGCACCCAAATCTCTCATATTGCAGAACAAATGTTGAAAACCCAAAAGATCAGGTATACCCACCCAAAATGATGCTAGCTCTAACAATGCTTTTGTTCCTTTTCAGGGACAGCCGGCTTTTCAAGGCCAGGAATACCAGAAGCAGGCATTCAACAATTACCAGGCTCCCATGCCTTCTGCACCACCTTACCACGCTCCAGCAAATAATTCTTAAGATGAGTTGAAGTCAATGATGCACATGATTCTCGCCAACCAACAGAAAGCAGCATGAGAGATAAATGCCAAAATCGAAAGCCAAAATGCGAAGGTTGATGGCATGTACAAAAAATTGAACATGAAGTCCGAAGCCTTATCGAGCTATGTTAAGAAGTTGGACACTCAAGTAGCTCAAACGGTGGAAGCAGTCAAGCGATCACATGATACACTTCCTGGAAAATCTACTATGCAGTCTCAGGTAGCACATGTAAATGCCATCACTTATGGTACTGACGGAGTGCTTGATGTTTCAGGATGTACAACAGATGCAGAGCTTCGTGAGGCAGCAATCACCGTCCCCACTCCTTCTGTCCCGCATACTCGTCCAAAAATATCAGAGGAGGTTGCCAGCAGATACGAAGAGATGTTCGAGAAGATCAAGGTGGAATTCCCATCTGAGGAAGTTCAGACATTACCAGTCCTGGCAAAGTGTGAGGAAGTTCAGACATTACCAGTCCTGGCAAAGTGCATTGATAAGAGAATTGCAAGTCATTGTAGCATTGAGGACGGAGTTCAGATAGTAGTTGAGGAGGTCCGTGCAGTCTTGAAGAAAAAACTACCCAAAGCTAAACAGGAAACGGTTCAACCACCAAAACAAAGGTTGTTACCCAAGGTTGAAGACCCGGGGAAGTTTGTTGTTCCATGTTCCATCGCAAGAGTCCGGTTTGAGGATTCTCTATGTGATTCTGGGTCTTGTGTGAATATCATGTCAAGAGCTACTGCAGAGCAGTTGGGGATTAAAAAGTTGATACCTCCAAAGATGACTCTTGTCTTTGCCAACTTCACGACTACGACTCCATGCAGTACAATACTTGATTTACACGTGGAAATTGGTGATTCAATTGTTTGTGTTGATTTTCAGGGTGTAGAGATGCAACGAGGATCCATACCGCCTTTGCTTCTGGGCCGGCCATTCATGGCTACTGTAGGTGCCATTATGGACTTGTCAACGAAGAAAATGACATTCGCCCACGTTGACAAGGAACTTTCCTACGCAGCTGTCCCAGCGACGGGACCAGCGAAGCTTGCATCGAGTATCTACAATGCTGATGAAGCTCAGTATTTGGGTTCCAAGAGCACAATAGTAGCTGTTGATTCTCATGTCCGTACCAAGGAGCCAGTAACAAAGGGGTAGGTGAAAGAAAGCGTCGAGCACAGACGGGTCTCAAAATCGATTGCCATAATCAGCATCATCATACCACTGCACTTGAGAGACAAACGACACGAGTTTATCAAGGAGATGCTGAAGGGTACAATGTCTTTATTTCCTAACGTTCATTCTTGGCAGGTAAAAGATGGTGCACTAGATGCTCTCTGAATGAAGAAAGAAGAAGTTTCCAAAAGGGAGTCACATGATACAGGAGATCCACTTCTCCTTGGTGATTCATCTCGTGCGTAAAGGCACAAAAGTCAAGCTATATGACTTAAAACAAAGCGCTGAGTGGGAGACAACCCACTAGGTATTTTTTTTCTTTTATTTTATCACTTTCTTTATATTTGTCGTATATTTTTCTACTCTTATTTTCACACGGCAGACGGTTTGATTTAAGTTTGAGGAGCATACAAGTGTGTGACTAACTTCGTTTATTCTTTAATTTTTCTTTTCTTGAGTCATTTTGCTTTGAATGAATTTTATGGTTAGAATTTCTATGAGTAGAAAAACGCATTTCCAAAAATTTGAACTAGGGGACAATGATGATATTACATATATTGATGCTAGTATTTGTTTTTGGGATATGTTGTTTATTAGTGCCATTCATTGAATAGCGAAATTTGCACATGTTTTTTAGTTAGCAACCTTTCCAATAAGTGTTCTTGTTAATGTGAAATCTCATTTGAATTGATGGCTTCCCTATATTATCGGACTTAATTGAATTTAATTTTTCTCATCTATGGCTTTTTTTATCACATGCATGGATCTTACATTTTCAACGTTTTACCACCCTCTTTCATTTCTGATTATTAAAACCCCACCATATTAAAATCCCAAACTCTTTTCAAACAAATAAACACTTTCTAGAGTGAGGCCTTTTCTGAAAATGTTTCATGTGTAAAAGCTCGTAAGCATTAGAGCGACAAGTCTTTTTCTTCCATTAGCATTAGTCTCATTGGCTAATCTAGGGGGCTGGGGATTTGTATACTTTAATTTGAGTTGATCATTTAGAATTTGCCTACGAAGGTTTGGGTAATACTAGAATGGAATAAGTTTGGGGGAGTTGGAGTTGGAAATAGAGAATTAGAATATAATTGGAAACAGAGGATGGATTTTTACCTAGAAGAACTCATAACTTGGAATCACTCTTTTAGCATTCCTGTTAATTATGTTTATTACGTTCATTGTAAATAAATAAAAAAGATTTTTTAAAAAAACAAAAATTGCTGTTTTGTTGGCTAAAGAGTGATTATGAATTTTATGTTTTGGAGACTTCTCTAAGTTGTGTTGATATGAAGGAGATGATGAGGTTTTAGTTGAGTTAGTGATGATTTGAATTTTCAAGAACTGGGAACGGGTAAATGGACGAAATTGCTTGTATGCATCAATTGTTCTTTTCTTTCACTTGTTTTTGCATGATGATAACATTATGTTTTCTTGAGAGTTAGTCACCGTTTGAAATTTTGAAACACTTAACCACCTACATTTGAACCTTTCTGTCTTTGAAAAAATGTTGTGATCTATTGTCCAATTTTGAAACTGCGCCTATTTTTTAATTGAATGTAAAGGAAAGGTGAATAGCAATCGAGTGGGATCATTGGCATTGGGCTTAAAGATAAAATTGGAATAGTTTGGGGTGTATTAAGCTTGAATGAATATAGGTTTTGCATGTCAAAGATTAGCAATAATTCGAATCCGTCCTTAGAACTTAGAATGCATGCTTTCTAGCTTTGAGTCCCCACTTTCAAACCTTTCTTTCTTCTTTAACCTTTGTTGTTTGCTTGCGGACAAGCAAAGGTTAAGTTTGGGGAATTTATATATTACGTTTTTAACACTTTCTAACCATTGTTTTCTAGTACTTTCCGAGTCTTTTGGTATTTTATAGAGTCAATTTAGGTGTTTGGAAGCTTTGGTGAAGTGTGGGACAAGAAGAGCGAGAAATGGGAAAGACTATGAAAAAGTGGTTCATGCACTAGCAGGGAACGAGTGCCTGGTCGGGCACCAACAGAGCCTGGTTGGGCTGAAGAAGACGAAAATAATACAGAAGAGGGAAGGAGAAGGTGCATGGTCAGGCTGGCCCCCGATTTCTGCAACATCAGTTTGACAGCTTTCCTTTTTTAACTTGGATGGCCGAAATTTTCCAAAAAACCCTAGTTTTTAACACCCTCTCAGCCTCCTTCTACAGTCCTAGAGCCCCTCTTGAGTCCAAAAACATTTGTTCTTTCATTTCTTGTTGTTCTTTTTATTCTTAGACTTGTTTTTCATTGCTATTTGGTTTGGATTGAGGAGTGTTCTAAACCTTGTTGAGAAGTGTTCTAAACCTTGTTCTTTTACATTATTTCATTTTTATTGAAGTATTATTCAGATTTATCTTGTTTTTTATTATGTTTCTCATCATTTCTTTGGTATTTGTTAATTTCATCATGTGTGAGTAGTTAGGTTGTTAGATCTAGGGAGTTCATGGGTTGTTAAGTTAGTAACTGGATGTAAATAGGTAGATGTGTAGAAGAATTCCCTCCTAATAATGTTTTAAAGCCTAAACTTGAATTGATCACCTAGTTTTTGTTCATAGGACTCCCTATTAAATGAAAGTGTAGTAGGATTCCTGAAATCTTATTAGGAGAGCAGTTTGTCCTTAGCCAACGAAAGTTGATGATGGTAAGGCAAGTTGTGAACATATCAAATCTGCTTTAGTAAATCTCTCTAGCTAGTTTAAATCCAAATGAAAGTTTAGGCATTTAAGTAGTTAAGAGAAATGATTGGTACCACGAAAGTGGACCAATCTAGAATTATATTTGAGCTGGAATTGAGTAGAATTGGAACCTGAATAAACATCCAGTTTAGTTTTAGACAATCTATTGATCATCCCTAGGTCTAGCATTTTTATTATTATTGAATTTAAAACCAACAGAAAAATTAGAAACCAAAAAACCAAAACCCTTTGAATAGTCGTTTTGGCTTAATTATTTTAATCAATAGGTTACAGTGTAATTGTTGGGATTTGTGGATTTTGATCCTTACTACAGCATTGATACATTGTAGTTGTCAAGGTCTTATTAAGTAAAATGGACAACTTATTGCCGCTTTTTAATATAGTTTTTCAGTGCTTTTCTTAAATAAACCATTTGATTTGAAACATAAACTATCGAATTTCACATTTGGACTGGGTATTGTTTTCATGGAAATAAGCTTTTAATATCATAAATTGGCACTTTCTACCAAGTCTAGCAATTTAACATCAGAAGTCCAGGCGTGGATGAAGAAGATGATTTATTTGGATTGAAGTGAGGAGTTAAGACAAGCAAGCCACATGACTCAACTGTCACATGGGCTTGAAATCAAGTACTTCACTCTCAAGAGTAAGAAATTATGCCCAAATCATTGAAGATATATCAAAGACCCCATTGGACATGAAGGCCCAATCGATTGAGCACTACGGCTCATCGATCGGACATGCCCAATATTCACAAGAAGTTTCGAGAACAATATCAGATAAGGACCCAAGCATTTGAGGAGATACCAGGAGTTGTTGTAGATAATCACAGAAGATACAAAACATATTATTAACCGATCGACTGGAGAGTGATAAACACAAATATTTGGAGCTCTATCCAAATCTTCTTCCTGATTCATCTCAACTTCCTGGATGACTCTCTGCACTATAAATACAGAAGCCTCAGCCAGAGACAAACACCACAAAATTCAGAAAGCTCCCAGGCATCCATGCAAATAGTTTTCAGGTTCTTTTCATTTGTTTTCTTCTTTCTTTTATTCTACTTTGGTTGTTGCTGTCAAGGGAGAAGTTTGTAGTCTCTGCACTCCAGAGAAGCTCTTTCTAAACCCTTTACTCGATTTATATGATTGCAATTACCTTTGTTATTATGTTTATAATCAACATGCTAGAGTAGTCTCGTAGTTAGGAATAAGGTTTTGCTAGGAGAAATCATGGTTAAGTAGATAGGTAATAGGGTTGTGTAATGACTGGTTAAAGTCTTACTTTCATATCATATTATATATATATATATCATAGGATAAACCTGATATTAATACACAACTTAGAGTAAGAGATCTAGAACTTGATAGTGAAAGTTTGACTATTTAATAGTTTAGTGGAATTTGATTTCTTGAACTTAATGACTAGATTGGTTGATTGATCACGCCAAAGCTTATCTTTCTGAAGGATGTAGGTTAGATTTAACTAGGATGTCAATCGAACTAGACCGGTTAAGCCTGGCCATAATGATAGTCGGTCAATATTGATTTCAACTATATAACCTCAACTAGAATATTTATACATGCCGCTACCCTGAATAATTCAAACCGTGATTCTCTAGCATTACCCGATTTCCTAATGCCTTTTTTTATTCATTAATCTCACGTTTTATTTGTTTTAGCATTTGCAGGCATCAATCAATCGATTGCATTCTCTGCATTCGACTGAAAGACGCGTCAATCGATCGATCCGTTCACACTGTCAATCTATCCAAAACCACAAAATCTCATATTTGTTTCTTAGCTCGAGTGAACTTGGACATGCTACTGCGTACACTTTGCTCCATGTGGATTCGACCCTAAAGTAGTACTGCGAGACATGTGCGCTTGCAGGACCTATTTTGGATGAAAACTAAATCCCAATCAGGTACGAAAGGGTTTGAGCACAAAAGGGGTACGAGCACGAAAGGGTGCGAGTACGAAAGGGTACAATTGAAAGGATGCATCGAAGAATAAAACGGACAAAGCTCGCTCACTTCAGTGGCGATGGTTGGTTGAATGACTAAGTAAAAAAGTGATCCGTTCAAGGAACAGTGACATATTTGATGGAGACGTTCGAATTGAAACGCACATCGAAGGCAATATCCAGATAAGCGAATTTGCCAAGGTACTTGCATAACCATCTTGTAGAATGGTAGAGAACAACTAGATATACGTTTGCCTATTATAAAGAATCATTAAATTGTTTCCATGTCTAAGGAGTCAACGAATTACTAGAATGGCATCACTTGACCGAGTGGGATGAATTCTAAGTTTAGGGGAGTCATTAGTTAGATTGAGCGCTTAAGACCAAGGGAATTTGTCTGAGACTAATTTAGACTAGATGGACTGCCCAATGGTATGCATGAGCTCCGGGACAAAGTTAGTTCAAGTGAATGAACATAGAACGGTTAAGGTTTAACAGGGTTCCTCTCCTGCGTAATAATTATGTTAATAGTGTGTTTTTAGGAAAACGACTAAGGAGAGTTGTTAGTTAGATTCTAAGCATGACCCGTGTATTAGATACACAAAGGGGTCCAAACACACAATGTTAGGCTTAGGTTCGGTCTAACTGGAGACACGTGACCTCAGTTCCATATGAATCCGGGTCGGAGTGTTTCAGTCCCACCGTGTTACCCGCTGCCTGATGGGGATTAAGTTTTCGCCCAAAATAATCAATGCAAGTGCACGGGCTTCGCAGTAGTACTTAGGGATCATATACACATAGAGCAAGTGCACACAATGACATGTACGAGTTTACTGAAGCTAAGCAGCAAATATTGTTTGAGAGTGACAGGTTCAATCGAATGCAAAAGAAATTTGATCGCATAGGGTGACGTTATATCGAATATAGGAAATGTATTCTATCGAATGAGACGTCTGCAAAACTGAAAATAAAATAAAACTATAGAAAATTCTGACATTAAAAACGTTAGAAAGTGAGGAATGCTTCAGAGGGTTTGAATTATTCATGGTAGTCATCATGCAGGTCTTCTAAAAAGGCTATATAGCTTAAAATCACTAATATTCGACTATCCTTCCAGTGAGGCTTAAGCGGTCTATTCTAGTTGAGTCTAGGTTAATTATAGAAAAACTCTTACGCTTATTCACTCTCTAGACTAGTTATTAAGTACAGGAAATCAATTGCTCCTCCGAGAGTGGACATGTAAGCTTTCAAAATCAGTGTTAATGTTAACATACTCTAATGGTTTCTAGCTGTGATTAATCATAGATATGATTAAGTTCCTTGATAAGAAAGTAAGCCTTAACTAGTCATTGCATAATCCTATTCCCTATCTACCAAACCACGAGATTCTCTTAACAAACCTTATTCCTAACAATGAACCTACTCGGACATGCTTTTTGATGAACATAAAAAGAACAGAAATGGCAATCATATAAATCAATAAAAAGGGTTCAGAAAGCTTCTCTAAATCACAGAAAACAGAGAGAACAACTTCTCCTTTTGACAGCAAAATCCAAATAGAAACCAAATGAAGAACAAAATAGAATAAGAAAACTAGTGAGCTATTTTGCCTGAGAGCTTAAAAATTTGTTGTTTTTCTTTTGCTCGTGGCTTCTGTATTTATAGTGAAGGGTCGGGTGATCAGTTTAGAGAAGCCATGAATCAAATCAGAGATTGGAATCCAATAATTTTGATTAATCCACTGAGCTTCGATCGAATGCAGATGTGATTCGATCGGATATGCTCCGAAGACGCGTCTTCGGAATCTTATGAATATCTTGAATTGATTCGGATAACTCCTAAATGAAAACTCCTAAATGAAGCATGTTCCATAAGATTCTAGTGACTTTCCTCAGTGCTTCGATCGAATCCATGGGCTATTCTATCAAATGGGCTTTAGTTTTGCTTAAACTTCGGATCGACATCTCTTCATTGAATTGGGCGTAACTCCTTCGTTTAGAGGCCGCATGACTTGATTCAAAGCCCTAGTGACAGTCAGCTCACGAGGCTTGATTGTATCGAAACCCCATCACAATCCAAAATGCAAAACACCTTCATTTGGGCCCGAACATCTAGTTCTAGATTGCTGAAGTTGGAGAATAATGCCCATTTATGGCCTAAAAAGATGAAAATTACTGGTTTCATATTCAATTTATTTGGTTTCATTAAGATAAACACCTAAAATCTATACTAAAAAACGGTAAAATATCACCATATCACTGCCATCTGAGGAGGTTGAAAACACCACCCTATTTGCCAGAGTCCCTTAGTGACTCACTTGTTAGAATAGGGGGTAAACCTTCTCTATTATACCCTCGTATTAAATTTTCTCCGAACCGATGTAAACACAGCCTGACCACTATCCATCCCTTATTTTTTATGTAGTTTCATCAAATGACCACTGCCGTCTACGGTACCTAGGGCTCCGACCTCTGGCGAGTCTAGCTCGCAACGGTAACGGAGGTCTCGGTCTGGTTGCATGAGAGTCAACGCAGAATCCACCAACACCACATCCTTCCCTCACCATTGACACTTTTTCGGTTCGGATACAAGGCCAACCAGATCTGTTTTACTTGGGTTTGAGCTCATTAATGTTGTATCAGAGAATCTGGGTCTTTTAAAATCTGGGCTTCCAAAAGTCCATTAAGAAATATTGGCACATAAGAAACCCTTTCGATCTAAACAAGGGTGATCTTGACATCAAAAGCTATGTCGAGAAGGCAACAACTCCAACTCTTACTCTACCGCTTCAAGATTACGAGTATTGTGAAGACCCTGTGAAGAATTTGTTGGGTGTTAATTGTATTAACAGCTACATTTATCTATTTAACGCATTTCATTTTGTAATATATTTCGGCTTTGTATCCACCAGATCAAGATTAAATGAATATAAATTAGTTTGTTGGCCAAAAAAAAAAAAAAAAAAANAAAAAAAAAAAAAAAAAAAAAAACCATTGAATGATTCACCACATCGACCAGCGACTGTGAATCCTCTAAAACGTAATCACTTAAATAAAATCTCTAACACTGAAGATCATGTAGCTGTCACAAAATTATAATTAACTTTTTTAGTGAGTGAGGATCTTGTAAAAAAAACAATAAACTACTTCTGACACTTGACATATACATTACTTTTAACACACACAATTTTTCTAAAAGGTAACTAGAAGTAAATGGTTCTCTACAGTTTGTATACATAATTACAGGAAAAATCGTTTTCTACAAATTTTTAGCTTATATTTTTCGTGTTACTTGTCGAGAAAGACATTTTTTGGGAGATGTGTGTGTTTGTAACACTTTTTGGGAAGATTTACCCCTTTAACATTTTCTTCAATATGTTTTTTTGTAATTGAATACTCAGTATAAACCAAACAAGCGAGAGAAAATTGTAGACATTGTGTCTTTTTTTTTTTACTAATTCATTCATCACTAAACCCAATGAATTCAAACAAAGAAAACTGAAGCAACAAAAATAAAAATAGGGGAAATGGATAAACAACACAATCCTAATCATAAGGATTTTTAGTGTTCAACTCTTGCCTTCTGGCGATGCCGATTTTGGAGCCATGACGGACTACCCAACGAGAGATAAGATTGAAAATGACCCGTTCGGAGAAAACTAGTCGCTATGTCCCGAGCTATGCAGTTAGCATGTGGATGCACTAATGTGGTCATCAGACCAGTAGCTGAACCGGAGCTCTATCAAAACTGCCACACAAGATGCATAGAACTCGAGAAGGACACATGTTCCTTTATTGCCGAATACCGACTCCAAAAAGGAGATTCAGAGCATAAAAATACATGGAAGACATTCTCATTTAAGATAGAGAATACCAAGAATTTGAATCACACCAAACGGAGATCAGACGAAGGAGATATTCATCTTACAAATCGGGTGTTTCTACACTTATCCTATTTGGACATACTTGCACTGTTTGGAAGAACACGACCAAACCAGAAGGAATTAGGCAATAAACCAAAAAAATTTAGATTCTTGACTCAAAAGAGGTACTCAGTGATATGCTCTAATTTACCCTAAGAGCTAACTGCAAGAGTACAGTTAATTAGCTGTAGTAAT